>JAJTUO010000082.1:0-135363 GCA_021399455.1 Flagelloscypha sp. PMI_526 | reverse complement strand
GTGGCGACGCAGATAATTCCCCCGCAGGCACTGCGAATGCAGTCTACACCAAGCTTAGCCAACTGTGGCCAGCCCCGTCTGTACGTTTTTATTTTTTTTATTTTGCTGATGTTTGTACATGGCCTCATCTTATTTTCTACAGGAACTTACTTATGCCTTCCTCGGTGGAACTGCCGCGCAACAGAAGAAGGTCAACGACACGATCCCTGAGTGGTCCAAGTACGCGAATGTCACTTTCAAGCTCCTTGACAGTTCTGTCGTCAACACTGCCACCATTCGTATCAACTTTTTGAAGACGGATCCTGCCACCGGGAAACCTTCAGGAACATGGTCATATGTCGGAACCAAGTACAAGGCATCGCGGCGCCGAAGCCGACCAATGAATTTCAGCTTCATTGGCACCAGCTCGACTCTCACAGACACGGAAAGGTCAACCATCTTACACGAGTTTGGCCATACTTGGGGATGATGCACGAGCATCAGAGCCCTGCTCGTGGCGGCACGCTCACCCTTGACCGTCAAGCTTGCTATGATTATTATTGCCCAACGCAGAGTATGTCCCAGGTTTCCCGGCTTCTGGTCTTCATTGATTAAACTTTTGTTTATAGATTGGACTACTGCGACTGTCGACGCCCAGATATTGAACGTCTACAATGAAAATGATTTGTCTAACTTCAGTGTTCTTGACACTTTGTCTATCATGGAGTTCGTTATTCCTATCTGCTTTTTTTTTTTTTGATGCGCGTCCTTATTTCTTTTCTGCCTAGATATTTCTTCCCTCCTCAAGTTAGTGTGGAACACATTGGCATTTCGCCCAACTTGAAGCTTTCAGAACTCGACAAAGCTTTCATGAGTAAGAAAATGCGATTATCTTCATCTTCTCCGTTCTTACGGATCACTTAGCCATTAACTATCCACGATCCGTTGATAAGCCGGCCGACCCAGCTAAGGGTCAAATGGACATCGAGGAGGCTATGACTATTGTCAAGCTCGACGACGTAACTAAGGACATCATTCGCGACGACCTTAAGAAGGGTAAAGTTCAGCAAGTTCGGGAGGCCTTCACTTCATTTTTGGCCGTCGAAAGAGCTAAACAAGCCCGCCTGCCTACAACAGAGAATGCTGGTCCGTTTTCTTGTGCTTCTCTTTGGTTTTTAATTCACAGCCTCTGGTAGCTAATCCTGATGATCCTGGTCATGCCCTTGATCCTACCACCGGGAAAGAAGTTCAAGACACGCCTGTTGCTGGCTTGATGAAACAGCTAGTATGTGCTTTCCCTCTTATACCAATCCGGCGGGCCTGAGCTTAGGGTCTAGATTGATTCAATGCGGGATCTGTTCAGCCCAGGCGGTGCTCAACAATTTGTTCTTCAATTCCCGGCTCGCTTCTTAGACATCGACACCTATGCATGGGACAATAGTGTTGCCGGTGTTTATGGACAGGTTTGTTTATGTACTTCCGTCTTGCTAAATATGAGGCTAATTGTATTTCCAGTTCGTGAAACCGACTGTTGTGAACGAGGCAGAATTCCGTTTGGTCGACCAAATGTACGATATTCAAGACCGAGTGGGCGGACCTAATGGAATTAACCTTTCCATTGTTTACGAAGAGGTATATTACGGCCTTCACTTGCTCCATATCGATACTTAAAACTCTGAAAGGTTCTCAACAACTTGGTTCCTATCCCTAGAACCAATCAATTGCCTCAACAGCAATCCCAAATTCGTCAGTGGCTGTTAAAGCCTGTCGAAATCAACGATTGGATTCAGGGCATTATCGATCGTCAGACTGCCCGTGAAACCGCTTTGGCCGCTGAGTTAGCTCTGGCGCGCAAGACTCAAGCAGAAGAAGATGCGAAAGGTGTGAAGCTTTGACTACATCTCTCTCACTTTGACCTTATCTTCTGACTAGCTCTACTTCCACCGACCACCGATACTAGTAGCGACGCACCGCCTAGCAATGCTTTGGACCCGTCCGTTGTGGATTCCAGCGGCAAAAAAACTATCACTCGCATTGAGTTGAGCGAAATTTTGATGAACGACTATCTCTATGCCAAACAAGACTGGGAGTTGGAGAGGGACGCGTTGATTCGCCAAGCCAGCCAGGTGAGCTCAAGTCCATATTCATTTATTTCCAGTGTTAACGAGCGATATTTCTTAGGCGGATCTTGGGACTCCGGAGTCACAGAAAGCTCTTAATGACCTTACGAGGAAATTGAGCCACATCACTGCTGTTCGTCAAGCTCAGCTTGCGGCCAAGTACTCTGATGCCGTCGTGCGAGGATTTTCCCACAACATTCGCGAGTATATGGGGTGCGTTGACTAGCTATCATGTGGTTGAGTTCTACATGACTTACAACATTCCAACAGTTACATGGATATCATGAGTCCTGCCGAAGCTCTTCAGAATGCCAAGGACGCCCTCCGTGAGTCTGCGGCCAGCTCTTTGGACGGGTCTATGAAGGTGTATCCTGTTCAACTGTCTCCTCAGGTTCGTATATATCAATGAGTTTGCGCTCCTATAGTTAACTTATGCCTTTGCTTTAGGACTGGTGGCAGGGTCTTTCGACTTCGTTCACGCTCGAGGATTTGACAGAGGACGTCTTCCTCATCCGCAATCAGATTGATGCCAAATCAGAGCAGCTCGATACTCTCATCTCTCAACGTACCCTCCTCGAGTTTGGCACCAAAGGAGACCCCGCCAAACTTCAAGCTGCTGTGGCTGCAGCCCAATCGGACTTGGACAATGCCACATCTGATTTGGCTTCACAGTACACTACCAACATCATTGAAATGGCCAAGACGTATTTGAACGTTCGTATTCCTTTTTCAGTTGTCTCTTTCCTATATTTATTCATTTTTTCTCGCAGGCTCAGGGAGAACTTGACGCGGCTGCCCTTGCCGACAAATTGGGTGTAGTACCTGATACCGACCTATACGTCAAGATCCTAAACGAGTTGGGGCCCGGCCTGAAGAAGGTTCAGGAAAAGCAGAATGCCCTTCTTGCCGCATCCCGTGGTCTATCATCGCTCCTCTCTGCGCAAGGTATACATCATTCTCCGCACTTTTTTTTTCATTCTCAATTTTTTTTCCTTCTTTTCCCAGCCCTTGCCGAAGCCAGTGACAGCCGAGCTCGTCGTCAAACCATTCAACTCCAAATTGAAGGTCTCGAACGGGACGTCAAGGAACTTCAAGCTCGATGGGCTGCTTTAATGGCTAACAAGACTACTATTCCTTCACCCCCGACAACCGCTGCCGTACTTGGCCCTGTACCCGAGGGTGCGCCAAGCCTTCCGACTGAAGCAACTTCCGGTGGCAGCCGCTGGCAGACAGTCCATATTACCAATAATGAAGAATACAGGAGTGCTCACTCTAGCGATTATTCAGCAGCAACAGTGGGTATAACTCCCTTGATAGATGTTTTATACTGAATATATTTCTAGGCCGAGTCCTGGTCTTGTAACCTCTGGTTCGCTTCTGCGAGTGGATCGTCCTCAAGTAGCCAGGCATATTCCGCCGCATACAGCACGGCTGCCACGAAAGAAGTTAACCTAGCATTCCGGGCCACTCTCGTTACAGTTGATCGTGGAGGCTGGTATGCGGACCCTTCTTCTATTCCGTCATTGTTCTTAGATGTTTTTGTAGGTTCCAGCCTCAATTTTTCAAGCAATCGGAGGCATTCTATCACGTTGATGACAAGATTTCTTGGAACAGCGAGGCCTCGAAATTGCTTCCTGGGTTCCCCGTAAGAGCTTTTCTCCCCTTTTCCCTCTTAAGCACCCCACTGATTTGGTCTTCAGGTTTCCTTTATCGTGGTCAAAGACTGCATCGTCAGAGTCAAATTCACTGGGTCTGATGCTGCAGACCAAGCTTCGTTCGCCGCATCACAGTCTGCTGCTGCTGGTGGATGCCTATGTTTCTCATACTCCAAGAGCAGTTCGAGCCGCTCAGAGTCTCGCTCGTCCGCTTTCCATGCCTACAACAACGGTTTCGAGGTGAAGATCCCTGGTCCTCAAGTATGTCTTCCTTTATTCTGGCTTTGTATCTGGTACTCATTCAAGTCCAAGATTATCGGGTATATCATCGAAAAAACAGATCCCGATCGCTCTGCAGTTTTGCAAGCTCTTCCCGAAAAGGGCTTCTTCCCCTCGGATGATGAATATGCGACTGGTGTTAGTGGTGGCGGCAGCGATCCTTCTCACGGCCTCGACCCTGGCGCCCCGACCCAAACTGATGAGGAAAAGGCTGAAGAGAAGATTCACGCCGCAATGTCGAAGCTACTTGAGGACAGGTTGAACGACATTTTCTCGGCCGTGAAGACTGAGGTTGACCCACCAACCACCACCCCAGCCAAGGCAACTTAGGAGGAAGGTTGCTCAGCGGCCTTCATGAGGCTTCGGACTGTAAAAATATATACACTATCTACTGGGTATCTCTGTTTGGTTGGACACTTTTTGTAATTACGTTTTTGTATATGATCTCAACTGTGGTATTTGTTTTTCAAGGAAATTTCACGATGATGTAGGAGTCTCTCCGTCCAAAAACTGGTTTCGCTGTGTTCGTTAAATGTCAAAGCTCGTACCAAAAAAAAAAAAAGTTGGCAGAGAAGCCAATCTATTTATTTGCGGCAGTAGAGTATCATGGGATTGAGAAGAAACGTGACAGCGCGACTTGTCACGATCACCTGAACAATGTTCGAGGATGCATATGGTCTAGCTGCCTCAAGGTAAACCTTTGGCTAAAAGTACATCACGCTAATACGTAACCTATGCGAAACCTCGCCCTGTCACTCAATTGAGCAGTTCCCCATCCCCGTACCTCAAAAGTAGCCTGCGCTATCGAAGTGCTCGGATGAATCAGGTTTAGCTTCCAGAAATTTACATTTCGCAAAAACGGACCGGATGACGCCTTTGGCAAGTGTTGCCCACGAATTTGGTCAACACTTTGAATCGGACAATGGAATCTTATTCCCCGCCAAGAAAATTGCCATATCCTTAGTTTCATCAATTTACAAGCGCACATACGCACACAAAGTATAGCATTCCTGTTCGCCATCTCATTCTAAAGACCTCTGGAGACAAGTCAATTAACTCGACCCTTAGGGCAGAAGACGGCATAGTGTTAAAAAATTAAGATTGTATTTGCTGGGACCCTCAAACAAGGGTCTTCTATGAATTTTGTCTCACCCAAATACGCTGGCAAAACGAGGGACTACAGGGATCGGGGAACGTCTTATGAAATGTATATCAAAGGGTTGTGGTTTTTGGGGCTGCCCGTTTCCACGCAAGTAAGCACAGTTAGTGAGAGAAAAGAGTACTTGGCAGTCTCGCCTCTATCAAAAAACTAAGCGAGATACCCCATTATTTGACTGAGGATGTCGATGAGTTCGCGAAGGTCATTCGGCCATCATGCCAAACTCTTCGCCTGCGGCAAGCGAGCAATAGAGAGCGTGTTTTTGCTGAATTCGAATTGCAGGACAACAGCAATACAGTCAAGTCTCAGTATTCGAAAAAAAAAAATGCCATTTTTGGAGGATGGAAGCACCTGCTTGTGCTACCCACAATCACATTCCATACTTCTTGAGCAAAGCAGCCCAGAATGGCGCAACCTCGGGGTGTCCCGAACTGAATTCCGACATTTCTTGCTCTGGGATGCGGTTTAGATCAAGCTGATTCCAAAAATGCGTCATGACGAGGACGATACTGTCGGAATCTGCGGGGGAGCGCCGTCTGCGGATTTCATGAGTGACCGTTATCCGACAGCCACGAAGAAACTCGGGAGAGCTCACAAGGTCCAGGTACGAATTTTGGCTCTGATAAACTCGGAGGGATTGAGAAAAGGGAGACCGTGAATGGTCATCAAAGTTTTGTTGTCCAGGACTTTTGGGCCAGATTCACCGGCTACGAGGATCTCAATCTAAGGTATTGTAAGCCAGGCTTTTGTGGGGTATTGGAGAAGTCTAAGAAGCACCTCTATCGGGGGAATCAGCTTGCGATAGGAAACATGCAGACTTTGTTCAAAATGGAATCAGGTCTTGTGGGCCAAAGTGAGATAAGGCGCCAACGCCACATACCGATTGGTCCAAGTTGAATGGACTACTTTGTAGTCTTGAGAATTTCCCGGTACGGCGTCTCGAACGCGTCGAAACGCGTGTGGATGATTTTGCTTCCCTTCCACCAGGCACGCGATTTCCTGTGGGGATTACAAGCATCAAAAACTCTGACCGAAGTATGAGGAAGAAAAATGGACTAAGAACATCACAACGAGGTTTGTTACAGAGCACAGCAGCTACAAAGCTACCATGAAAAGCATGTGGTATTCCTTCGGAGGAGAGAATTTGAGAGAGCCCCGCGGCGGCTTCGAAGAGACGTGAAGTGTCAGACATTTTTGCTACCTCCCCGAAGAGAAAAACGGCAAAAGCGAGGTGCGTGAGCGATGCTAGGAGAACATGGTACAGCAGGAATCAGAAGTCAAGCAACGATGCAGGGTGTCCACAAGGCTTGTTTAAGTATTCTTGCGGGGCATAAACGTGGAAGAACAGAACTGACATCGGAGTGTGGAGAAACAAGGGCCCCCGATGACCCAAAACACCTTCTAATCGATCGAGTAGATCGTTCAGGACACGGTACGTACATATTTCGGAGGTGGCTTTTTGACGGTCCCTCCCCACCCCTTGCGAATGATTCCAGAACAAAGGGGCACATGTCGAAGCTTATCTATGCAGAGGTAAGTGAATGCCGGGGCTGGGAGATAAAAACCTAGTCGGCAAACTAAAGCAAGAATATCTTCAAGAGCAAAGGTTAAAACTTAGCCCAATGTTTTGCTTTGAAAGAAACAAAGGATATGACGAGAGTCGAATGAGCCTGACCAACAGCACCCGAGAGAAGTTTCGGACCGAGCCGAGTTGAGTGAACTTGATTTCGTACTCCCACCTCACACTTCTCGCACACTGTGGCTGCGGGTCTGAAGCGCTTGCAACGCGCATGCATAGCCCCTCAAATGCACTTGGTGTACTCATAAAGGCGACCACCAGCCGTCCTCGTCGATTTTCGCACGGTTTTCTATCCAGTCCAGCCGCGGCAAACAACTATGGCTCCCAATATGCCGTTCACCCCCATTCCTTCCGGGGTTTTGGGCGCTCTTGGTTGTCACTGCCATCTACACCTCGTCTGGTGACACGCAATTATGCCTGGGGCCCGAAATACAGGGCACAATTTGACCCCGATTCGTTGCATGAGACAGAAGATGCAACGAAAGCAGCAATCCTCGAAAAGGTTATGAAAGGCCGGCAACCTACGGAACTGATGCTTCGCTGTACGTTTACTTTCTTGATTCCTTCTTTTTATTCTTCTGGATTTTTACCACATTCTTTTCCAGGCACCATCCTAGATGCCGAAGGTTAGACTAAGGACTAAGAATTATCCGGAAAGTAATAAAACTGAACCCTGCTCTAGGCCACGTAAAAACTGTTTCCGGTCAGTTCGTGAGATCAGACCTTAGCTGCGAACATAAGCTGCATGTTAGTTCTGAGCTTCCCTGCCTGCCCGAGAAATTGCGTCACTCAATTCTTTTCCTCACTTCAGGCTCGTGATCTACGCAAGATCGATTCTAGAGTCCCGAATCTCGTTCCGACTATCCTTGCCCGTGAAGAAGGGTTCTTGGTACGTACAGAACAACTGACATTTGTATGAAACGGAACCACTGACCGGAATGTGATCAGGTGAATATGCTTCACGTTCGTGCTCTCGTAAAGGCAGACACGGTCATTCTCTTCGACACTTACGGATCTGTCGACTCCCGATTACACTCCATGTTTCTATATCACCTTGAGGTGAGCCGGATCTCTCTTTCAGCTGTCAATTGCTGTCTCAGGACGATTAACATGCGTGGGACATAGCACAACTTGAAGGCCAAAACCTTAGGTCTACCATACGAATTCAGGTGACTTGCCGCATGTCCCGCCGGTACCTTCTTGCTAATGCGCCGACGTGCAGGGCCTTGGAGTCGATTCTCCTTTCCGTTTTGAGTGCTTTAGAAGCCGAGTTGGTTTTCATAAGAAAACTTGTGGGGGGTGAGTTGGATCATTTTTCTCTTCATGTCCCACTCCAAGATTTGATACTCATCCCTTGCTACAGGTCTTCTGGCGGAACTGGATGACGACATAGACCATGATCGATTCAAACGATTACTCCATTACTCGCGAAAGCTAAGCACTTTCCAAAACCGGGCTAAATTGGTATGCAGCCGTGTTTAAGGGTTCTATACTATCTCTCTTACCTTAATTTTTTAAAAGGTTCAGGATGCTTTGGAGGAAGTTCTTCAGCAGGGTATGTGTATTAACATTTGCGTATCCTTCGCAGAAGTTGTCTCATTAAAATGGCAGATGAGGATCTAACGGCAATGTATTTGTCTGACAAGAAGAATGGGGTTGTACGTGAATCAAGCGATCACCAAGAACTTGAAATTTTGTTGGAATCATTCGAGAAACAGGTGGAGGAAATTGTGAATGAAGCTGAAAACATGCAGGTACAGTCTCATTTTTTTAGTGTCTCTGGCCATTTTCCCGGGTTACTCAACCTCACATGATTTTTCGTAGACTAACGTTCAATCGACGCAAGAGATTGTAGAACTCATTCTCGATTCTAATCGGAATCAGCTGCTCGCACTTGACCTCAAAATTTCAATGGCCACATTTGGAGTTGGGACCGGTGCTATGGTAGCTGGTGTCTTTGGCATGAATGTGCGTGTTTTGTGACATTGAGGTTAGGGTCAAGGGTTAACACTAACTTCTCTCTCTCACCGTAGCTCACGAGTCATCTTGAGAGTCATCCTCAAGCCTTCTTTGTTGCTACTGGTGGAATAGCCCTAGCATCTATTGTTGTGGTTTTGGCATCATTCAAAAAGTGAGCCCCCTTCCGTAATTCTTTGCCATGGCTCACCATAAATCATCGTTTGTTAGACTTGCCAAAATTCGGAAAGTGGGATTGTCAACCGGCCAGGGTCCTTCAAGAGGACGTCGTTCCCGTTTCTTGCCACTTCCTCTTCGGCAAAGACCTCCAGGTGGATGGTGGCCATAATATTCATTACTCTCAATATGCTGCATAGCTTCATTTTTTGTTCTAGAACTTTACTTCACATTGGCATTTCATCTTCGTACATTGTCACGTATCTTACACCTAACCACTACTCAAGAAAGCATCTCTCGTATGTATGTGTATATATGGTTTTCTCGTTGTATAAACACCTGCTTCTCTCAAAAAAAAACATTTCAAAAAGTTGAGTACACGTTACAGTGCGAAAAAACGGTTCGTAAAAAGACAATTTGGATTTGGATGGTTGACTTAAAGAGATGGTTGAGGAGGATCAGGAAGGATGTAATGCATTCCCGACGCTGACGAAGCTTTAGAAGGAGCAGCATTGTCATCATGATGGTCGACAGCTCTCATGGGTGGACTAGGCATATAGTCAGGAACAGGCTTTCTCTGCTGGCGAAGAGGGGAAGCGGAGGTAGGAGAGTTAGGATCTTCACCTTGAGCATGTCCACGAATAGCAGCAACGTCTTCATTAGGAAGAGCATCCGATACGCCAGAGGGATATGCAGCATCTTGGTCTCCTCCTAAGAACGGGTTCTGATGTCCTGGAGTAGTGGGTGCACCATCCGCAAAGGGATCATGAGAGGCTGGAGGGGCTCGGATGAAAGTCGGAGAAGCAGCAGCAGCGACATTGGTACTCGAAACCGTCTCTGGACCATCCCGCTGAGTAGGAGAAATATCTCCAAAGTTGAATGCGGTAGGGGATTTGACGTCTTGGGAGAAAGACCTTGGACGAGGTTTACGATCACGCCATTGGTCGTTGCCGTTGTTGCTGTTTCCTCCCATACCAGGGATGAGGTCAACATTGCCCAAACGACCCCAAGGACGATTGCGCGTGTTGTCAGCGAAGCGAGTTGTGGTGGCACGACGCTTGTTGCGGTTCTTGTAGCGCAAATACAGGAGGCATGCGATAAGAGCTGCAATGGCTGCCAGGCCTCCTATGACACCGCCGGCGATGCTCCCTGCATGGCTCTTAGATGAACCACCAGCTGAGGCTGCAGTAGGTGTACCCTTCTCGATGGTTGTTGTGGGAGTAAGGCCGAGGCATGTCGTGTCATCACTGTTGTTGACGAGGAAGGGAAGACTCCTCATGGTGTAGGTGTATTCGGATTTCGGGAAGCTAGCCGCGATGACATAGATGCCAGGAGGAACAGCGATGCGATTCCAGGTGATGTTGCCGGAAGCAGCGGGCAGGTCCTTAGCAAGCAAGACCGTCATACTTCGACGTTCGAGGGAACGTCTAGGCACGTCCCCAGAAAACGAATCTCCTTTGATACCGGTGACAAGAAGCGAGGCAGCTGAACTAGTCGAGCTAGCAGGGAACACATCGCTACCACTCCTGGTGCGCCCGGTGGTGGTTGCTGATAAACGTCAATTCCAGTTCAGATTGTGTAATTCGAACGGACAAACGCACCAGAGGAAGTGCCGGTGCTCAAGTGAATTGTAGATGATGGCGCACTGCTGCTGGTGCTGTTATTCAAGGTCAGACCCTCGTTCGTAATGTACAAGTTAATGGCATTGGAATCGTCGGCGGGCCCGTGATAAAACCACTCAATAAAGAGCTTATCACAGAGTTTCTCCTGGCCTGATGATGGGAACACGAAGCCCACGGAAGGGCGCGTTGCAGTCGTCGAAGAGGACGATGCAGGAGCTGGGGCGGGAGACATGACAACAGGGAGGAAGGGAAACCCAGCGAAGAAGGGTCTTAATTCTGGCCCGTCCTTTTATAAATCGCGTTAGAAGGGGGGGAAGAGATGTACCTGTATCGCGTCACCAGACTGATGCGGGACCAGATAGGCGGCGTTGCTTTTTAAATTCTGTTTGCGGACCAAATGAGCCGGATAATGTGAACTAGCCCCTCCCGCTTGGCAAAAGCAATCGGTTTAGATAAGGTGTTAGGAGGATTCCCAAAGAGTTGAAAAGACAACTGCCAGGACTTCCGGCTATTGAGTGCCTGTCACTTGACGTCACAATCATCAGGTGAGTGGAGGTTTCGTGTGGGAAAGACATGAATTACATTCCTTCAATGGGCGACGATCATGCGGATTGTAGAACGGCCAAGGACAGAGTCCGGCTACTCGGAAAGTTCGTTTCTAAATTGGAATGTAACGCCACCATTCTAGCAACGAAATCGCGTGAAATACGAGAACAAATCCCTGTGGGATGGTTTGAGAGGAGATTTTTCCAATTCAATCATCAGAATTGTACCTGCAAGAAAGATGGTGAATACGGTGCGGAGCGGGATCCTTTTGATAGAGACGCGTCCTACCAATTCAGTGAACATACCATATGCAGCACTTTGAATGGGCGAATAACCTGTAGGGTCCACAAAGCCTTTGAAAGACTGCTGGTTTATATGATCAAATCACTGTCCTTGAGAAGGAGAGGCGGCATGCAAACACCTCAATCAGAAAAACAGTAGTGTTCACTAAAATTAAGTTTAACAACGAGAAAATATTATAGGTAATACCAGCTAGTGCTGGAGAAGAAAAACCCTCTAACTAACACAAGAGCCCCGATACATCTCTACCCTGTACTCAGCCCTACACCTTGCCTTTCTTAACACGAGCCGTCGCTTGTGCAAGAGCCCGATATACCAACGCTCTTTCCTCTGTTCCCAGACCATAGAGAGATGCAATAGCTGGTACAGCATCCTTTGTAAGTAGGAGGTCATGTTCGGGTACATCTATGGTAGATGATGGTACCACCTCAGAAGAAGTAGAAGGGGGTGGTGGGTTCTTGGGAGCAAAGTCTTTATATATCATGCCAAGTTCATGAGACACTTCTGGTACAACAGCGTTGTTATCGAGTAAAGTTCTGACATAGTCTGCAGATCTTAATGCTGATATTTTAAGATTAGTTACCAAAGTTCCAAGGCCCTATGAAACTAAAACTTTACCTCTCCAATGGTGCCACGACCGCCATGAACAGTAGAAAAATGGAAGGTTCGGGATAATCGCTAAAATAAATATGAGTAAAGAATGGTGGGAAGCACCTCGAATGAGCTGTTCTTACGGATGAACTTTAATGGGAAGGTAAAAGGCACTGAGCGAATGAAGTTAAAGCACCTAATAATTTGCAGATCAGAAATCTATCGTACCAATAGCCAGGTATGTCCAAAATCCACGCCTATGCATCGGTATTCGATTCTCCGCTAATGTTCTTAACCGTGAAAGATGGAGTTCAGGTTGCAAGGACGGAGGATGAATCAAAGAAACCTAGAAGGCGGTTTCGTTAGAGGAGAAGAGCATCTCTAGTTGTAATAAAATGAAATAAACAAACCTTCAAGGAATCGTGTTTCTCTGAACTTGAGGCAAGGAGTGAGGGAGCGATAGAAGTATCAAAACTCTTCAACATAAATTCTTCGAACTCTACCCGATCAAACAGTCCTTGTCCAAAGGCATACACTTTCGTCTAAACAATTGTATAAGCCCCAATTTAAACTAATAAATAGATATCCATATCGAAACGTACCCGCCAAGTTCCCTCCTCTGCCTTGCCGAACGAAGCCCATAAATTAGCAACTTTGCTTGATCCCCATGTTGCAAGGTTGCTTAACGCAGTTTTCGGTGCAGTTGCACGTTCCTGAGATACGACATTAAAGTGATAGAAAGTTAATGGGAGAGTGTTTGGTGTTCGAGGACGAGTCAAGGGGAGGGCAATGATTCTGGTGGCGGAAGTCACGGTGCGGAGGGAAGTCATACGAAAGCTTCCGGCATGGTTCTAGCTTCTTCTTAAATTGCCTGGGCACTGTCAAGGTTGATGACTAGAACACTTCTTTTCGGCTTGTAATGGCGTCGGCATTGCTGGGCACAGTTTTGCATCCAGGCGGATACCACGAGCCAAGAGGAAACGCACGCTAAATACTTCCCAGGCAGTCGGAGCCATTATTAAGCTCTATTGGCGGCTTTCTCTTGTTTGATGCGAACAAAAACTCCCCAGAGTTCGACGACTAAAAAAATGAAGAGCATCATCTTTCGCATTTCATGTGGATGTAAGTTAATCGACGAGAAGTGTGCCCTTCTCCCAATCTTGGATCAACTCGTCAGCCACATACCTCCAAGCTACGTTCAGACCCCCGACAAATTGTATCTCTCAAAAGGCGCTATCTTAAAAACAAATCCGTAGTTAAGCAGCCGATTATCTCTCAGGCACTTGAGAGCTCCTTTTGAAGACTTGCAGGGCTCGGGGTTGGGATGATGCAAAAATATGCCTTTTTCCCTTGATAATGTATGACGCCCACGAGGACATCGTGGGTACTTCTGATTTCAACATACTACAACTTGCAGAAAATTGTGACTTTGGCTGACTGAAATCCGTGCTTAGGCTTGAACTCCACCGGAATATATGTCGGCATTCCCTGACCAATCGTTTGGATTGATAAGACAAGCGAAGCTAATCTTATTGACGTCAGTAGCAAACTGGGCTCAATTTTCCCAGTGATAGATGGCAAACTGAAAGTCTTCCACACACACGGCCATGCTCTGAGTAAGCGCTTCTTAATTTACTCTTGTAGTGTCAGCTGTACTCCGACCTTTCTCGTATTGCACAATGGCCCTCTTCTATTAAAGACGATTGGGTCTGAGGTTCACCATTCAATAACCAGAACCTTCAAGTTTAACAAACATGTCTGCAATCACCAGTGTTATCGTCGTTGGGGTAGGTTTATATTGCGAAGTCGTCTATCACCGTCTCATTGTTATTTTAGGCAAGTGGTAACCTTGGGCCTATTATCATCGATGCACTTCTCGCTTCAAAGAAGTTCACCGTTTCTGCATTCGTACGAGCAGAATCCAAGGCAACATTTCCGTAAGCACAGCGTTTTCTTTGTCATTTCCTCAACACGATCACTCAATTATACAACCAGTCCCGAAGTGAAGGTCATTAAAGCAGAATTTTCATCGGAACCTCTCGAAGCAGCCTTTAAGGGACAAGACGCTGTTGTTTCTACAATTGGCAATAACGCTGGCGGGTTCCCAGTTCAAAAGACCATTGTAGATGCAGCCATTACCTCAGGAGTCAAACGTTTCTTCCCTTCCGACTTCGGAACTGACGTAACTGAGGAAGCCGTGGCGTTTTTCTCTCTCACTAAGGAAAAGAAGGATGCTATCGACTACCTCATTAGCCGAGAAGACGTTATCTCTTGGACCACCTTAAAGACAGGCGCCTTCTTTGATTGGGGGATGAAGATTGGACTTATAGGCTTTGACTTGGCCAACCGCAAGGCCGATCTCCTCGATGGCGGCGTAACTAAATTTCATACGACGAACTTGTCCACTATTGCACAGGCGATAGCTGCAATCCTTTCGGTTCCCGAGTATTTCGAGAAAACCAAGAACCAGATTGTCTCCATTCCTGACTACGAAGTATCCCAGCGAGATATTTTGGCAGCAATCGAACATGTCACAGGTAAAAAGTGGGAGGTCACCGATACCAACTCAGACACTCTGATCGAGAATGCGAAGGGGACACCAGCTGAGCCATTTGCTTTGATACGAGCTTTGGTCTTTGGGAAGGTTGGTTTGGGTAGACTCAGCGGGAAGCGCTGGAATGATGACTTAGGCCTCCCTCATCAAGGGTTAGAAGAAGATTTAAAGCTGATTTTGGATGGAAAGAGCCCTTAGTGTCCAATTGTTCATAGACCTGCTTCTTCTTAAACATGCCTGGGCTGCCAGGAATAATAACTAGAAACATATTTTTTGGATTGTAACGGTGTCACCGTCTATTTGTCCGTTTCTCAACTTTGTGGTAGGGATATCTCATCTGGTTGGCTGTTCATTGTCAGATCCACAGGCGACTAGACTTTTAGATGCTAAGGTGAACGAACGCCCTCGGGTTGGCTGTATACTTCTGAGGTTACGTCACTCGACTGCGAGTTTCACAACAAAAACTCTGGCTTATCCCCTTCGGAAGGCTCGCTGAGTGTTGGGTTAGCACAAAGCATACCTTTTTCTCTGGATTCCGTGTAGTGCACCCAAGGAACAATGTATGAGGAGTGCTTCTGATTCGAGAAGCTTGAATGTGAAGTTCGGCTAAGGCTGTCTGAAATTGATTCTTGGTTTAGACGCACAGGAATACGGGTCAGCATTGCCTGACTAATCATTTTGGTTGGTAAGACAAGTGAGGCTTATTACCGCGACGAAGTTAGATTATTGATTTCCCCCAGTGAATGATGGCAAGCTGAAAGGCGTCCACACACGGCAAGCCATATTCGGAGTAAGCCCTTCTTTTGTAGTGTCAGCCATATTCCGAACGGTTCGCGGATTGCATGGTGGCCCACCCTAATAAAGACACTTGCGTCTCAGTTCTACCACTCAATAAACGGGATATTCAAGCATGTCAGAAATGTCTGCAATAACCAACGTTATCATCGTGGGGGTAAGCTCTCCTCTGAGTATGATAGCGATAGCATCTATCATCATCTGATTCATTATGTTAGGCAGGTGGTAGCCTAGGACCTATTCTCATCGATGCACTTCTTGCTGCAAAGCAGTTCGCCGTTTCCGCATTCGTCCGACCAGAATCAAAGGCAACATTTCCGTAAGCATAGTGTCTCTTGTTAATCTTTCACCTCAATAACTTAGTTATATATCCAGCCCCGAAGTAAAAGTCGTCAGAGCACATTATTCACAGGAGGCACTCGAAGCAGCTCTCAAAGAACAAGACGCTGTCATTTCCACGGTTGGTATTGGAGGATTCATTGCTCAAAAGATCGTCGTGGATGCTGCTATTGCCTCTGGAGTCAAACATTTCATCCCCTCCGATTTCGGGGCTGACATCACTGAGCAAACCATCGCGTTTTTTCCTGTCTTCAAGGACAAGCAGGACGCCATCGACTATCTCATTAGCAGAGAAGACGCTATCTCATGGACAGTCATCAAGACGAGCGCTTTCTTTGATTGGGGTATGAAAGTGGGATTCACAGGCTTTGACTTAGTCAACCGTACGGCTAACCTCATCGATGGAGGAGTCACTAAGTTTCACGCGACGAATTTATCAACTCTCACAGGAGTGGTGATTGCAATCCTTTCTAATCCTGATACATATGAGAAGACGAAGAACCAGATAATCTCAATCCCCGATCACGAGGTTTCCCAACGTGATGTTTTGACAACCGTCGAAAATATTACAGGGGTGAATTGGGACGTCACATATTCTGACTCTGACGATTTGATCAAGGATGCGAAGGAAACATCCGCTGAGGCGTATGCTTTGATTCGAGCTGGGCTGTTTGGAAAGATTGGTTTGGGTAGGCTTAGCGGGAAGCCTTGGAACTATGAGTTGGGTCTTACCCAAAAGAGTTTGGAAGAGGATTTGAAGTTGATTCTCGAAGGAAAAAGCCCTTGATGGACAATTGTTCAAGCGCTTACCCAATTGCAAAACAATTATGGAAGGCCTACTGCAGTTTTAGATGCATTTTCACGCTCTTGAGATACGATATTGAAGTGAAAGGAGGTAAATGGTAAATTTTTTTGTGGTCGAGGACAGGCCTGAGGGTGAAAATCCTACTGGCATTTATATGGCGGAAGGAAGGCATACCAAAGCTCCTTGCATGTTCTTGAAACAACTGGGGTACCCTCAGGAATGATGAATGGAAACTGTTTTCTGGGTTGTAGCGATGTCGGCATTGCTGTGCGCAGCGTTGGATCCGGGTGGGTACCATGCGATAGGAAGGAATGCAATACTGAACGCCGTCATAGAACATTCACAAAATCACTATCCAAGTTGCCGAATTATCCAATCCTCACATTTTCCTGTACATGTAGTTATTCGGTAAGAACTGGGATCATATATTGGCTTATCAACTTGATGCTTATCGGTTACATTCGCGCAACCTGACCAATTCTCAATTGTACTTTTTAAAGGAGTGCTATATTTAAAATTCAAACCACGATTCACCAGCTCGCCATCTGCCAAGAACTTGAGGGATCGAGCACGACCCTTACTCAGAAAGTTTCGCATACAGCCTGTCCGAGATTCCGCACTGCCGGTAAAACTTTGCAAGACTGTTTTATTGAGATAGAGATGTGGAGAATACTGCCCTGTTAGGTTCTAGTCTTTCGAACTTTGATCCTGGCCCAACGTGAAGAATAGGGGAAAATCCACTCTCGAGAGCTGCCAAGTTGGTACCAGCAGGTATCGGCACGGTCACCGCACCCGTCCTATCAATTTGGCCCATAGATACTAAAGGATAAAGTATCTCGGGGGCTTGAGGTATGTTGGACTCATCCACTTTCGTACTCATTGATTGTTGAACATCTGTGGGAGTTTGATGGGCAGAGCCAGATGTTGACCTTTTCCGAGTGTTCAACCTCGGGGTAGGTCAACAAATTAACCAATGGAATAGGTAGAACAGTCTACATACGAAGCCATTAAAGAGATTGCGAGAACTAATATATCATATGAGAACAAACCGGAGATGAAACTACACAAAAAGAGGACGAACCTTTACTCAGTGCAATAAAACTCGCAACATGCATAAAACTTTGTGTCCGAACGTTATACTGTAAGCTTTTAGGCTCGGATTGAATGACTGAGTTACCTCGAAACGCACCAGAACCAGGGTGAGGAGACCCAAGAAACTGATGTGTTGGTCAGCAACAAAGCCCATTCTGCTATTCCAGGCGGGCTTACCCACTGATCGCGCCGGTCCCCAGACCGTACAAAATAAGCTTGTTGACTGAATTGTCGGACCTAGGTATAGAATCTTGAGCATTTGTCTGCAAGCCGGAAGCCAGGACGGGAATCACTCTGTATACCCAGTCTTCAGTCGACTGAAATACCAGGTAAGGGTAACCGCAACCAAGAAATCGGCTGCAGCTCCGAATGCCAAAGCTTCGTTGGCAGTATTCTAAAACCTTCAATATTATGGGGCACATAAACGTAGAAGATGCGAACCATGAGTTTTCCGATGTCGAGGAAGGTATTTTGGTCGAAGGCGCGCTTTGTGTACACTAGTCAAACATCAATTGATCCCGCGTTCAATGTGAAAAAGAAGCGCAGACCCATTCCAAGGGCTATCAAACCATATTAAGTGCAAATGAATCACATTATCAGGCAACACATACCGAATTGGACGAGCACAATGATCGCCTGAAAAACATTTTAATCACCGAAATTTCCATTAGCTGCAACTGGTACAAACATTCAACCCTGTGACAAAGTAGTTCCGATTGCTAACTAGGAGGATATTGAGTTTGTCACATGGAGATTGTAAAAAAAACTCTAAAAAACTCACATCGCCAAATGCGTACGGTGAACACTCTGTGACCAGGTGAGTAAAATCAATGGATAAGAAATTTTTCCTTTGGGATAATACATTTTGATAATAGTGCCTACAATGCTCTAAAGGAAGGTCATTTCAAGAAGGCAGCGGGGTAAATGAAATGACTAACCCCAAATGTTTGTTGCAGCTAGACAGCTCAATTAGCGCATGCCAATAGATGTGATGGGAACACTCACAATAAATGCCCTTGAAGACATCTTCAATTAATAGTGAGAAGGGTATGATGGAAATATCCCTCACCATAATGGTTTATCCACCACTAGTCCTACAAGGTTCCCCCACATGCTTTCACCTATGTATGAGCACCTATGAAGGAAAGGAATTGAATAAGAATACAAACGTCACAGTATAATAATAAGTCGCTTTTCCGATGATACATTGGTCTACAAACTCGAGGATCCAAACAAGCATCACCTAGACTGTTGAGCTGAATTCACGAATCCATTTAAAATTGAAGCGTACCACGTTACGCACCCACATAGTGTCACCACTAAAGACTCTAAAGTACAGGAGGACCTGGATGGATAAGATGCCGAACAGGACACAAGAAACCCCGAACGCAATAGCTTGAGAACCAAGGGTATCGTCAATAAAAGACCCAGGAACAAGTTCTTGAGCCGTGCGAGGCGTTCTGAAGACCATGGCCTGAACCAGATGCACCACGAGAGGAAGGTAACTCAGGCCTGCGCGATAACGAGGGGCGAAAAGGAAATTGACCTTTGGACACTGTTAGGAGCCTTTTAAGCCTATTACTGGCCTTCGATGTTCTATTCTGGCTGGCGGCTGACTTCTCGTTCTATGTGTCTCCACGATTAGGCTCAGAGCTCAGCGTCTATAAGCTGATCGACCTGTTGACCTGGATGGAGGACCTGAGCTTGCAATTGGACATTTTATTTTGGGCGTCAAAGACGCGAAGTCAATGAATTCCAAGCTTGGATGGAGCCTAAAACTTTGAGCCGAGAATGATTTCGACTGATCTTAAGCCTCCCAAAGCCTCAGGCTTCGCAATGCCTGAGATAGGGAAAGCCGAGCTGAGTTGAGGATCAAACCCACTAATGGTTTTTGAAAGCACGGAAGTCATGAGATATGTATGCTTGAAGAAGGAATATCATAGGACATCAGATATACCTTTCCAGCTTCCCATCTTCCTTTACCGCCGACGTCGTACCTTTTAGCGTCAATCAGGTGGTGACACTGTCAGTTGCACTGTTAAAATGGAAAAAGATTCCTACCGGGAATTACGTTCTCAAGGCATCTGAATGGAAAATCAACAGAGAGTATTGCACCTCTGTGCATCCTGGCAATAAAGATATACGTTTCATTTCAGTAGGCCATACCTTTATTCCTGAGCCTGAAAAGTGACAGTCAATGGCTTTTAGAGTGACAGCCGATAGCGTTTGGGTTTAAGCCTATCAGAAATAACGCCATAAGCCGATAATAGAGGTGGGTTTGATATGGACTTACCGTGAAAAGGGAGCCATGAAACAAGAAGCAAGTCGACGTATTTACTTGGCTAGCAACCCTCCCCACTGGTATGCCCTCGAAAATCGATCCAGGGTCGAGCAAGTACTGTCCCTGCAGTGGAAATAAAAGGAGGATGATAACCTGACACCGTTCAACTCTTTTGACTTTTCCATCCCTATTCCGGCATCAATTCATCCAGGTTGGAGTTTGTCCGTATGAGTGTGCCCAAGAAGAAATCAAGGTGTACTAGTAGAGGAACTAAACTTTGGTGGATGTGTGATAGCTCTGGTGGAAACATTTTGCCTAGCGCGCATCCAAAGTTGAGCCATAAGCACGAAGAACGATGAAACATACTATGGATTGGTAACTGACGGGTTCAGTTGGTCTTACCTCAAGAAGAAATATTCGAATATTTCTATAAGTGCCTGAGGCTAAAGTATCATCAGCGGGGCTCATGCCGTTTGGGCTGCATGAAGGAGTAGGCTGAGAATCTCACTGCTTCCGAAGCCGCGTCAGGTTACCCCCGGCCAAATCAACCTACCAAAACACAAGATATTCACCTTTCTTCGTTACGTCTAGTACCTCTAGGAGACATGGCGTCTGTGTCGCGAGTTTGGGACATCGTAAATAGCCTAACGCCGATGCTTTGGCTGACTGAATCGGCGTTTGGGCTCAACCTGGGTTCACCCACCGGAATAGCCTTCACAAGGGTAGCTGTTACCTGACTAATCATTTGGATTAGTGAGTGAGTTCGGAGATAAAGCTAAACTCCCGACGTGGATAACAAATTCTGAGAATTATGGTCGGGCCAAACGAACTCTGGGTAAAATTTGTTTGCTGACTTTGGTTTGTGTTTAGCCTCAATCCGACGTGCTCGCAGATTGCAACATGATGCATTCATATTAAAGATGGCTGGTCAAAATTGCACAATTCAAGAACCAGAATCTTCGAAGTTGACAAACATGTCTGCGATAACTCGTGTGATCATCGTTGGGGTACGGTCATCGTGCAAGATATGTATTGAAGTCTTATCCTCGTCGTTAGGCGAGCGGCAACCTAGGACCGACACTCGCCAATGCGCTCGTTGCTGCAAGAACGTTCACCGTGACAGCCTTTGTTCGCGAGGAATCCAAGGCAGAATTTCAGTAAGCCTATTATTTTTAGTGTATTATTTGGAGCCATTTTTAACATATACTTAGTCCTGAAGTGAACGTTGTGAAAGGGAATTATACTCGAACCTCGCTCGAAGCAGCTCTCAAAGGGCAAGACGCCGTCATTTGCACAGTCGGTTTTTCCAGTGGTGGACTCACAATTCAGAAGATTGTTGTGGATGCTGCGGTCACCACAGGAGTCAAGCGTTTCTTCCCTTCCGATTTTGGAGTTGACATTACTAAAGAAACCTTGGGGATTTTCCCTACCACCCAGGAGAAACAAGAGGTCACAGAGTACCTCATTAGCCGAGAAGACCACTTGTCTTGGACAGTCATCAGAACAGGAGCTTTCTTTGATTGGAGTATGAAAGTAGGATTTGCAGGATTTGACCTGGTAAACCGTAAATCTGATCTCCTCGACGGGGGTGTGGCAAAGTTCCATGCGACAAATTTGTCCACTATTGCAGGAGCAGTGGTTGCAATCCTTTCTTCTCCGGAGTCTTACGAGAAGACGAAGAACCAGATTGTCTCAATTTTCGATCACATTGTCTCCCAGCGAGATATACTGGCAACAGTAGAACGTATTACAGGAGAGGAGTGGGAAGCTACACATATTGACACCGACAATGTAATCAAGGATGCGATGGGAACATCGGCAGAACCGTTTGCTATGATCCGAGCTTTGTTGTTTGGAAGGAAAGGTTTGGGTAGGCTCGGTGGGAAACCTTGGAATGATGAGTTGGGTCTTCCTCAACACAATTTGGAAGAGGACTTGAGGTTGATTCTTGACGGCAAGAGCCCTTAATCTACCATTATTCATGAATTCAACCAGTCGCAACGCATATATCGCAGCCAGCCAGCATGATGTACTTTCGCTGTCTCAATGTCTCTTACTGTCTCTTGATAGCAAGATTTGCTTATACGAAGCGACGAAGACATACCATTCCCACAATTCATCCATGGAGCATGGTGTGGATGAGGTTACTCACAACGAGCTCACAAGTATTTTTATTCCTAGTACTAATCCTTCCTTCGAAATTAAGGAGCGTGGCTTCTTCATTCATAGTTTTGTAATGTATTGACATTGTAAGATTGTTGGCTAAAACAGAGCTAGGAGGGAAAGCATTAGACTGAGACCGAGAATTCCGAGGCCATCACCGGTGCGAACGAAGATTTTTCTAAGTGTGTCAACGTAGCTGAATAAACCATCTGAGACCGACACTCGATGGGAATCAAGTAAACCCGGGAGGTTCAGAAAGAGTATTACCTTCCAATTGCACGTGGCTCGTCGAATGCGTTTTGTTCAACACTTCAGAGTCGACTCTTAAGATCATTCTAATCGTTCCATTTAGGAGGCTCTAGATGACGATGCTTGGAATTCATCCTTCTCTCGCAGATCACCCGCAAATGGATGCGCCGTGGGCCAAGAAACGTTTAGACTCGCGAGATTCACGTATTTCCAGCTGATGGGGAGTAGCATTGAGATTCATATAAGCTAGGAAAGAGCTCCATAAAATTGGAGATGCTGACAAGCAGCGCAGAGACGGCCCAGGACCCATCTAGCTCCACACCATATTCTGAGTCCGTGTGTGGGCTTGGTCCTATGGTTTAGCGTGTGCTATTCATTCTGTTCATGATTTCGAGTCATCGTAATCTGCATGACCTTTGGTTTGGCTGACTGAAATCGGAGGCGAGGCTTCCTCACTGAAATCATACTTACACGAATTCTCTGACCAATCGTTTGGATTACAAAGGTCGGCGACATTTTGAATGTGAGGCATACTGAAAACCGTCTCCGCACACTCGGCCAACCGCCCCCGACCCCGTTCGTTGATTGTACTGCGACGTGCACATATTAAAGGCGGCCGAATCTGAGTGCAACTATTCATCCACCAAACTGTCCATCTGAGCAAAATATGTCTGCGATAACCAATGTAACTGTTGTCGGGGTAAGATCCAATAACAAAGCGTCCCTCAATAGCTCATTCTTATCCTCAGGGAAGTGGCAACTTGGGACCGAGTCTCATCGATGCACTTCTTGCGGCAAAGTTGTTCAAAGTCTCCGTCTATGTTCGCGAAGAATCAAAGGCTATCTTTCGGTAAATCAAGTTTTTTTTTGGTGGATATTGCTTACACTGATATCTGAAACTAAAACTAGCTCTGAAGTCAACGTCGTAAAAGGAAATTATACTCAGTCATCGCTCGAAGAAGCTTTTAAAGGGCAAGATGCTGTCGTTTCCACGGTTGGTGCTGGTGGCTTCGCAATTCAGAAGACGATAGTGGACGCTGCTATTGCCAATGGGGTCAAGCGGTTCTTCCCTTCCGACTTTGGAGTTCACCGCACTGAGAAAACCTTCGCATTTCTCCCTATCACCAAGGTAAAAGAGGACTTATCAGATTACCTCGTTAGCCGAGAAGGAGAGATATCGTGGACTGCCATCTTAACCAGCGTCTTTTTTGATTGGGCTTTGAAATTGGGAATATTAGGCTTCGACTTGGCAAATCGCAAAGTCCAACTCATGGATGGAGGCGTAACCAAGTTCCATGCGACGAACTTGTCGACAATCACAGGAGCTGTCGTCGCAATCCTTTCTAACCCCGAGTTATACGAGAAGACGAAGAATCAAAATGTCTCAATTCCAAATCACGAAACGACTCAGCGAGACATTGGCGGTTTTTGAAGGTATCACAGGAGAGAAATGGGAGGTCACCGATAATGACTCGGACACTTTGATCAAGAATGCGAAGGGAACACCAGCTGAACTGCTGACTATGCTTCAAGTGATGTTGTATGGCAAAGTGAATTTGGGTAGGCTTCCTGGAAAGCATTGGAACAATGAGTTGGGTCTTCCTCAGAAGAGTTTGGAAGAAGACCTGAAGCTGATTCTCAATGGGAAGAACCCTTAATGTAGAATTGTCCATGTACTAGATTGAATTGCTAGTCAGCTGTCAAGGCTAGTCAACGCGCCACCCGACGCCACCCCAACCTCGTGAAGCATCACAGTATTGGTGTTTCCAGGAGATGTGTGGGATCCCGGCTGGCTTCAGCGGGCTCCGACCCAGTCCCACTTTTAAATTATAGAGCAAAGATGAAGAAAAATGTTCCTAAAGGTAATACACAAATTGAACAATATTGTGAGCCCCGTATTATATATTCGCCTCTGACCAACTTTCAATTGCATCCCGCAGAGAAGCCCTCTCTCCAAAGGAAAATCCGTGTTTGACCAGCTCACTGTCTGTCAGGAATCTGAGAGCACGAGCCCGGGTAAAGCCCTGTTCAGTAAGTTTCTTGCAAAGCTGATCTGAGAGTTCATATTGGCGGCAAAAGTCTGCAATAGCAACATTCGGGCCAGGGGAACGCGAAGTTGGCAAGAGAATATCGAGGAGAGCATTTGGGGTACGGCAACCGGGGGTTGGGACCGAAGTACTTGTAGGAACCGATGAAGTCGACGTAAAATTATGAATCACTGTGTCTCCGCTGAGGGAATATTATATAAGAAGGGTTGCCACGATATCGAAATGATTGAAAATGATGTACCAACGGCCAGAATATAGTTTGCCATCACTTAAACTTTTGGAATCAGGAACATCGAGCACTTCAGGGGCCATCCTAGATGTGGTTTTAGTAACAGGATAAACTGGAACTACTAATCAACAGGAGGAACTCACAGGCGTAGCTTCTTGGTATCACGACTATTCTCGCATGTACTTTCGTCAATAGGTGCAGGCCGTTTGTTTGACCTTGCGCTTGGAGTAGTGGCGCCACGTCGGGACGACTGCCCTCCACCAAAATTGTGGGGTACCTCTCGCCCCGACCCCAACGCCGCAAATCGTTCGTGCTTTACCTCTATATCCCTGCAAATACATCAGTGGATAACAAGGCATCCCCAAACAAACAGCTCACCCTTCCTTGTCACTGCCATCTCCAGCCAAGGTTACGATGGTACTTCTACGATGATGACTAGAAACGGTACCTTGACTGAAGGACAATAATTATAAGATCAAGTTGATTAGCGGCTGTCCCCTTTCTAGGGTTTTCATAGGTCTTACCTTTCCATTGTCGTCATTGGTCCGCCCTCAATTAACGTCGGATGTTTCAATTTCAAAAGGTGCTTCAAACGTCCCATCCTCGAAGCAACCTGTTGATGCGTCCCAGCTGTCCATGGATTTACCGCCTCGACATCGAGGATGCGGATGTGAGAGCCTGAAGGACGAGACTTTGGGATGAAAGGACGCAGACATGCATAAGCATCTCGAGCTAGAATTTCTTCAGCCAGGCAGGCTAATTCGGGCGAGGAGGCATTTGCAGGAATCGACGATGCAGGTGAAGGAGAAAACACTACTACGCTACGAGTTATATCAGCTTTCACAGAAAATTATAGTCAAATAACTGCCAAAACTTACCCTTGGGAAGAACCTGTCCCTGCTAATGGTTGTGAGACCAACAAAGAACTTCCTTCCGCTTCGAATCTCAATAAAGCATTCTTCAAAAGACCTAATCTTTGTTGAGCTGTTGATCGGCGAATACCAGGTTGCCAAGGATTAAGATGCATATTCCCAAGAAACATGAAATTTCTGGCAGAAGGTCGAGGTGCCGGTAGATACTTCTTAAGCGGGCGATATCCAGGAGCATCTAAGAGTTTGTGGAGAAGGTCAGCTTGCGTTTCTGCTCTGTGGAAAAGGTGGTATCTAATTTGGAAAATAAAGTAATAAAGCACGTACACTGGGTTGGATACTTCGCCGTCCATACTAGAAGGTTTCTGAGGTCCGAGACGGAGAAGAGCTTTCTTTAACCTTTCTATCCGCGTTTCTGCATTAAACTCGCTAATTCCGACTTCCCATGGATTTAGCTGAGAGGTGAGTAAGAACTGAAACTTCTGGCCTTCTGGGCGCGGATTAGGGATATGTGGTCTGACGGCCTGAAATTCGTCGAGTTGTAAGAGCTCCTCAACGAAGTTTGAGGTCGCCGGGGCCCAACATGTCGGATTAGCTCTCCGAGAAAGAGTGCATTTGGAAAATTTTCTAGGTGATTTTGTCAGGCGCAGCAATTATCTACTAACACAAGGTCGTTCACTGACGGGAGGAAGGGAATTTGAGATTCGCGGAAGGTATTGAGGGTGGCGAGCAATGTTTCCATTCGCCTCCTTACAGCCCCATCAGAAATACCAGGCTCCCAAGGATTTGAAATGATCTTGTTACCCCAGCGAATAGAGACCGTTGTTGGAGGTGAATCAGGTACGAAAGGAAGCAGAACTCGATTACGGGGAAGTTGCACGATTGTTTTGGCAATACGAGAATCATTTAATTTTGGCTCAGTGTCAGAGAAGTAAGTTTCGTTATTTGAGAGTGCCCTAAGAGTTGGTTAGCTAAGGAAGTAAAGATGCAGAGTAAAAGCTTGTCTACTGGCGTGTTTCGTGATGAGATGACAGAGGCTTGGACTGTTTAAACATTGGTGGATGCTGGATGTACACCGAAAACAATGGTTCTGGTGGGACACGGTGTCTAGCGAATAGTGAAGTTCAACGGTTGTAGCAAAAGATGAAATGAATCACTTTGTATTCGCTTCGCCGCTCATATTTCGTCCGACTTCGTCCGCTGAAGCATAAGAAGGTGATGTGCGTGTCAGAAGGTTTTCCATTCGTGATCGTATAACGGTGTCCTCCAAGTTCGGCTCCCATGGATTCTCGACTGACAATTCTGCGGGAAACAGTGACGGTAGAGAGAGGCGATGTTCAGTCGGCCGTGGCTCAGGAACAAATATTCGAATATGCTTGTAAGCGTCTGAGGCTAAAATCTCGTCGGCGAGGCTCATACAGGTTGGGCTGCGTGAGTGTTTGGGCAGAGACGCGGACTGCATCCGAGTCCGCGTGAGATGTGTTGACCAGCACAGTCAACTAGCGGCACAAACAGTCACCTTTCTGTCGATTATGTGGTATTCCCGAGCAGCACGGCATTCAAGTTCTCATTTCCAGACTCAGCAAAACGCCTACAATGGATACATTGGAGATCGGTGTTTAGGACCAGTGGACCACCTCACCAACGATAAGTCTCACACGGCCAACCATTCTCTGACTCATGGTTTGGATTGATGAGACCGGTGAGACCACGAAAAGGTTAAAATATTGAAGGCTATGGCGAACTGCGCTCGATTTTTCCAGGGAATGATGGCTAACTGAAAACCGTCCCCACACGGCCAGCCACACTCTGAGTAAGCCTTGCCTAACTTACTTTTTTTAGAGTCCGCTTTAGACCGACCCATTCGCGAATTGTACGATGAGGCAATGGTATTAAAGACAATTCATATTGGATTCCATCTTTCAGCAAACAGAACTTTCAAGTCTAACAAACATGTCCGCTATAACCAGTGTTATCGTTGTCGGGGTAAGCTCATGCCTGAGGATGATAGTGATGGTGTTCGTCATCATCTTATTTGTTATTTCAGGCAGGTGGCAACCTAGGACCTACCATCATCGATGCCCTTCTCGCTTCAAAGAAATTCACCGTTTCTGCGTTCGTTCGACCCGAATCAAAGGCGACGTTTCCGTAAGCGCAGTGTTTCTTATCAATTAGTTGCCTGTGATTCAGTTATGTCCTCAGCCCTGAAGTGAATGTCATGAAGGCGGATTACACGCAGCCGTCGCTTGAAGCTGCCCTCCAGGGACAAGACGCGGTCGTATCCACAATTGGCATTGGCGGGTTCCCAATTCAAAAGGCCATTGTGGACGCCGCCGTTGCCACTGGTGTCAAACGCTTTTTCCCTTCTGATTTCGGTATTGACATCACTGCGGAAACCATTGCCTTTTTTCCTACCACGAAGGAAAAGCAGGATGTCACTGACTATCTCATTAGCCGAGAAGACGTTATTTCATGGACCACCATCAAGACAAGTGCTTTCTTTGACTGGGGCTTGAAAGTGGGTCTTACAGGCTTCGACTTGGCTAACCACAAAGCCGACCTCCTCGATGGAGGCGAGGCCAAGTTTCACACGACAAACTTGTCGACTATTGCAGGGGCAATAGTCGCAATTCTTTCCGTTCCCCAGTCTTACGAGAAAACAAAAAATCAGGTTATCTCGATTCCTAACCACGAAGTCTCCCAGCGAGACATTTTGACAGCGCTCGAACGTCTCACTGGGGAGAAGTGGCAAGTCACTGACATCGACTCTGACACTTTGATTCAAAATGCGAAGGGAACACCTGCTGAACCGTTTGCGATGATTCGGGCAGTGTTGTTCGGAAAAGTTGGCTTGGGTAGGCTTAGCGGTAAGCCTTGGAATAGCGAGTTGGGACTTCCTCAGCAGAGTTTGGAAGAGGATTTGAGGTTGATTCTCGATGGGAAGAGCCCTTAATGTACAATTATTAATCGACTTACCAAGTCGCAAAGCAATCGTCAACACAAATCAACCTGCTACCCTTCCCTTTCTCAATTAACTGAAAGGGTTCGCGTCACAAACGGGTGAAACAGATATTTATCTCGCAATGCTTCTGCAACCATTCTTCGCTGCAATGAGACGTCGCGGACAACTGGAAAGAAGCAATATACAGGACATGTGAGATATTCCAAATTTGAATGCTCTTGTAGAAGATTCTTATTTCGTGTTTCGCTGTTTCATAATGTGGATCTAGCGGAACGTCGGCCGACTTGTATCTAAAATGTCCGGGCTCGAGTGATGTTATACTATGGACTCTTTCCATCGAGAATGACTTTCAAATCCTCTTCCAAACTCTTTTGACTGAGACCCAATTCGTCATTCCAGAGCTTCCCATTGAGCCTACCCAATCCGGCCTTTCCAAAGATCAAAGCTCTAATCAACGCACCAGCCTCTGCTGGTGATCCTCTCGCATTCTTTACCAAAGTGTCCGAGTCCGTGTCTGTGACCTCCCACGTCTCTCCCGTAATACGTTCGATCGCAGTTAAAATATCTCGCTGAGATACTTCGTGGTTAGGAATTGAGACGATCTGGTTTTTCGTCTTCTCGTATGTTTCGGGAATAGCAAGGATTCTGGTAACAGCTCCTGCGATATTCGACAAATTGGTTGCATGGAACTTGGTGACACCCCCGTCGAGGAGCTCGACTTTATGATTCGCCAAGTCGAAGCCAATGAAGCCCACTTTCAATCCCCAATCAAAGAAGGCACTCGTCTTGATGACAGTCCAAGAAATATAATCTTCCTTACTGATAAGGTAGTCGATGACGTCTTGCTTGTCCTTGGATAAGGGGGCAAACGCGATGGTTTTCTCGGTGACGTCGGTCACAAAGTCGGATGGGAAGAAGCGTTTGACTCCGGCGGCAATAGCAGCATCTACGACCACCTTTTGAACATGGAATCCACCGATACCAATGGTACATATAACTGCATCTTGCCCTTTGAGAGCTTTTTCAAGGGATGATTGGGTGTAGTCTCCTTTGACGACGTTCACTTCGGAGCTATTGAAATAGTGGGTTGAGTAAACTGGATCTCGATTCAAAAACGATACAAGCCGCTTACGGAAAGGTTGATTTTGATTCCTGTCGTATAAAAGCGGAAACCGTGAACTTCTTTGTGGCAAGTAGCGCATCAATGATCACTGGTCCAACGTTTCCACTTGCCTAGACCAAGCCAAAAAAAATTAGACTCCTTTCAACTCACCTGGCATTAGAAGCACTTACCCCGACGACTGTTACACTACTCATAGACATTTTCAAAGACTTTGAATGCGATGCCTGCCATGACCAGAAGAACGTCTTTAATAGTTAGGCACTTACAAATCCGCAGGTCTGACTAAAGGCTGACAAAACAGGGCACATTACTCAGAAAATAGTGTAGTTTATAATCGAAAACGCGTCTAGAGCCGAACTATTCGGGCCAAGACACTGGATGTGCCATCTGGATTCGTTGCTCTTGCTGGAGACCACTGCCAGGGGTCATATTCTCCCGCCTAAGATTTTTCCGACGCGCCACGCAAGGGTGAACCGAACTTCTCTGGTGCTGATACTTTGGGAACGTCCATAGCATGTATAAACCCCGTAATGCCGGCTTTAACCTGACCCCTTTGCGAACATCGGGCATTGCGAAAGTAGAAAACGGGTGTCGAAAAGCCGTTGAACGTTCTTTCAAATGACATCTGTTTATATTTTTATTTCTAAATTCTTCGGACAGCTGGGTGCCTTCTTTTCCATGCTGATTCGGGCGGTAGCAAGTATGAGATCAAACTGCAGCAGCCGGTCGTGTCATCAAGATGAATGTTGACAAGCAACTCGGTTCGCAAATCTTCGAGGGTTTTAGAGTACAGGTTCACATTTCTATCCACCTCCTTCTACATATTTTGCGGAGGGCATTTCTTTGGGCACTTTGCTTCACACAAGACAGATTATTACCTTCTGACTCAAGTTTGAAACCAAGAAGGTGCAGATAAGCGGAACAAGAAATAAATCTCGCTGGCCCCTGTCCTCTATCTAAGTCTGAGGAACAACTGTTCTATCCCCTCCAAAAGTATCACGCTCCCCATGTTTGGGAATGTGAAGGTGAGAAAACTCTGGTACTTCGGGCCAAGGAGGCTTGTGCGGGTTTGCGGAATACTGGTAAGTTCTTCTCGCGGTTTTCACTTTACCGTTCCACGGTTGATAACGCGGTGCAGCTCATTTGAGAGGAATATAAAACATGGTAATTTTTTTTGTTGCGATAGACTGAGGAATTCATATGCTACTTCTGGTGCTCGCCTCCACTTTCAATGTCTCCACTGAACAGTAAACGCAGCAGGAGAACACCTACGATGTAGCTAGGGCAATTATGAAGTACATTATGGAATCTCAGATGAAGTTTAGAACGACAGCTCGGACTGCGCTTGACTCCGTCCGACCTACTGGCGAACGGGTGGCATCCATTCCTATCCTAACTTTTCATTACATAAAGGTTCTTGTTTTCGTTCACATTCAACCGTATCGTATACCATGACTGCCCCACCTCGCAACCAAACAGCGGTTCCCTCTCTCTCTACCCACCACCACTATGATGGTTCGAAACTCGAAGCTGCAATGGAAATGATCGAACTCCCCCAAAGGCCCAACTCTAGAATTGCTGGAAACATACATAGACATGGAAATCTCGACGGCAAGACTGAGGTGGATGAATTCGAATCTTTTAAGTATGATGTAGTGCCAGAAGCTTGGCCTCGCTATCGTTCCGCCTCTACAGCGGACTTGTTTGCCCTGGTTCAATTTCATACCCATTTGAACAATGAAAACAATTTTTCAGAGGTCAGAAACCTGAAATGTCTAGTGGTCGATTCAGAAAGAGAAGGTATGCACGCCTGAAACAAAGCCTTTCCAATTATAAGCTGATCATGCCAATTAGATTGGCTCTCTCTTGACGAGCGGTCAGTACTCAAACTCTTGGAATCCGTGAAGGACCGAGAAGCAACTTCACCCCCAACTTTATATGCCTTGTACGTCAGCATTTCCTTAGATCCTGTCAATGGGTCTGTTTTTCAATTCGACCAATTTTCTAGCTTTGTCCCGGTGACCCCAAAGATGGATTCGTCCTTTGGAAACAGTCTTTCACTCCCTCGCGATTTAGTCATTGAGCTCTTCAAAACATTCGATGTCGATCCAGAGTTTATTTTGAACTTTCTCGGTCGTCCAGACTACTGGGCGCCAGTTTTGCGTCGCCAATTTAATGATCAGAATCTGCTCCTTGCCTATGGTGAGCTTTTAGTCTCAGTGAGATGGATACGAGAGTTCTTGCCCGTTTTTTTTTTGTCCTTCAGACTATTCATGCCAGCATCCTCGATGGAATCTCGAATTTCAAGGAGCACCACTCTCTGTGTACATGCGTTACAACTGCCAGCTTAACACTATTCTCTATTTAATTTCTCATAAGGAAGCTGATAGCAGTGTTTCCACGTTAGAGAACATTTTGAGACTGAGTCCCTCCCTTGCCACACCTCAAGACTATCGAACACCGGCTTCAGCAAGAGCGAAGATCTTTGTCGAGGATCCCTTCCATCTTCACCTCATGTTTTCCATACTGTCTTTCGAAGCTGCCAAATATCACATTGGTCGCTTCCGCCGCTTCATGTGGACCAATGTAAGAGTACTGCATCTATTTTTAACGATTTTTTGTCTCATGTTGGCATAAGATCAACGCTGTGGACGACCACCTTGCAGGTCTCATCGCAACCGACCGCAAAAAGCTCGGGGAGCTTACAGTTCAACTGCAAGTCATGTCCCAGAAGGCTGACTCTCTCATTGGGAGTGCTGACGTCGCGATTATCTCTGGTAATGGTATTCGCAAAGCACACCAGGACTTCCACTCCCTCCTTTCCCCTCCAACTCCCAAGTCCAAGTCTCAGCAAATAGCGGACAAGACGAAGTACATTGTCCAATCCTTTGAGAAACAGAAGATTTGGTTGTTGAATTACCGAGCGAGAAAGGACAGTACGATGGGGTTGGTGTATAATCTTGTCACTCAACAGGATGCGGCGAACAACATTGGGATTGCAGTTGACATGAGAAGAGATAGTGCAAGCATGAGCTCCATTGCATTGTTGACCATGTTGTTCCTCCCCGCAACTTTCACAGCGGTGAGCAACTTTCGCTTCTGATATAAGACAGTATTAACCATTTGGAAGACATTACTGGGCTCCGGGATATTCTCATCTGAGAGCGAGCCCAGCTCAAAAGATATCAAAGTATCGAATTTCTGGTGGTTTTGGCTGGTTTTGACTGTGCCCTTGACGGTAATCACCATTATTTCATGGGTCATTTATAGTAGGAAGGTTGTTGGAAAGTTGCAGAAGATATGAAGCTTGTCGGCATGATAGTTTCTTGCAGCAGAAGTAGCTTTCTAAATAGCACATACACGGCTGCCCACTATGATGAATTGATGGAGCATACCCTGTGTCTAGGACAGTATTAAGTTGGGTGAATGTTTCTCCTACGTAGTTATGGCAGAAGTTTGAGACAGAATTTCAAAAACCACCGGAGAGTTGGAGTTTCGTTCTGATGATGTTGTTCAGCTCTTCACAAGCAACGTTTCTCAATGCGTTCTGCGACTACATCTTGGATCGCTCTACCCGATTGATACTCAAAGGGAAGACGGTTTACACACACTTTACGTGCGCGATTGATACAAGTTGTATGCGTGGTAAGTCTTGCCTTCGTTTTTGGGGAGTTTAGTTGTGATAGTGATGCATTTTTCCAGCAGTCTTCCCAGCTGTGGAGGATGTATTTACAAATATGATTGACAGCCATGTGACTGGGTCTACTCTTCATTGAAAGCCCTGCAATCTCTGCCACCGGACGCTCAAATCCAATACCCTCACTCTTCAGGGGGACTTGGGATGCTGGGCATTGCTGAGAAGTTAATCAGAAAATGAATGCAAGTACAGTCCCAAACGTCATAATGCATAAACTTTTGAGGGAACGGAAGTGGTAGACGGGGATTTTATGCATTGTGCTCATGGTTAATAATGCACAGGAATTTGAAGGATTTTATGCATTATTGAAACCGGCGGAAGCGGTGAGGACAGGACAGTCCTGTGTCAGACTGTTGCTGCAGACAGAACTGACTTGTCGATGACTCTTTGCAGTTGAGTAGATAGGAAAAATTGTGTGAATTACCTTCCGAGGCACTTAGTGCAGCTTACTATGGCACCTGAAACACCCTCTACTGCTAATATGCTACTACGGCACCATGGCTCTGCTCAGCTTGAATGCCAAGACCAAAGGCAAAAGCAGACGAGATGCGTCCCTAGAGGGATGCTCAGCAGTGCCCTCAACCTGAAAAGCGGAAACCTCCGCTATTCCTGCCTCTGCCTTGCAAAAGCAGAACCGCTTCTTGATGTGCCACAATCGGAACATTTGGGTGGGGGAATGGTTGGCTGTCAGGCTTCAAGAATGCTTATATATTTTTTGCATTTGAGAGATCCATAATGCATAGGCTCAAGGTAAAGTTTACGCGTTCAAAAATTGTCACTCTCCGTCACACATGTCACACATGCGGTACTGCATAAGAGCTCATATTGTATAGGTTTTTCGGTCCACCGACTTGATGCATTATGACGTTGTTGACTGTAGTCGGAGTGGCAATGTAAAGGAATCATCCGAAGATATTCATTGTTGAAATTCCTTAAGTCTCCATCGATGCAGATGGTTGAACCTTTGTTCCATGCGATGTCATTTTAGTATAGAGGCTACTTACGAGAAATGCTCTAATCAGCAACTCTCACCTTCCCACGTTGTCCACCGCAGCATTTTAACGATTGCGCGTAGAAATAAACATTTGCGAACAGGCGCACTCACGTGTATGTCGCGGAACGATCGACAAAAAAGACATTGCATCTATGCCGTAGGCACACCCGGGATCGAACCGGGGATCTTCTGTGTGTAAGACAGACTTCATAACCACTAGAACATGCACCTTTGTAAGATCTACGTTTTGTGTACGTTTTGATTCTTCAGAAGGTATGTACTATCCAAAGGGAGATGTACTTGGGTTCCTGATCCTGAAACTGATTGACGATAGACGGCCGGCATGACAAGGGACACGCTCCTAGGCACTTTACACTCATGCACAGCAAAAGACTAGCAGTGGATGCCGTGAACGGAGGAACCTTGGAGTGCAAATATAGGCCGAAGCGGGAAATGCTGTGGCAAAGGGACATCTCCGGACTTGGGATTCAATTGTCCATCTTGACGGTCACCATCCCCGGAGCGGCTGACCTTTGCCGTCACCATCTGAGCAGGTGAACCTTGTGCGTCGGGTTTATTCTGCTCCACCACCATTACCTTGCTCGTTGTCGGTAGAAACTTGGGAGACGGCTCTTCTTGAGGTTGCCTTGTACGTGCGCATTGTGCTTTCCACGTTTCACTAGCCAGCTCACGCGTTGCCACTTTGCCCTTTCCCCCTTGGTCAGCATTTTACGAGGCGTTTTTCGAGAGGAATTACCATGACAGAATCAACTCATGGATCGCTGAACTCGCGGTGGTTCTGGTCAGACCCTCTGCAGCAGAACACCTGCACGCCTCTTCAACTGTCGTGGCTGTGGCAGTCCACGGATACCGCTGCCACTGTCGAGCTCTCGATTACCCAGATCCTTGTCCCTCAGCTTGACCCTCCTAGTTCCTCGTCCGTCGCCACCGCGTCCTCCACAATTGGAGGTGGAGTAACGCTAGCTGCACGTCAGACTGCTTCCTCAACGAATACTGCGGGAGGAACTTTCCAGACTTCGATTGTAAAATCAATCACAGCCAACTCGGAATCCTTTCTCTACGAATCCATAGCCGTTCCTCAAGGTTGGTATCAAATTATTGCTTACGCGCCAGATGGTTCAATCGACAAACGAACGTCTTCGTTCTTCGTATGGAACGGGACAGATATTTCTTGTCTTCCCACGAACTCCCCTTCTCCCAGCGATTCTTCGACACTTCCAGGTTCCACATCTTCTTCGGGCTCAACTCCAGGTAGCACTTCTACCGGGTTACCTTCTGGTGGCAGCAGCAGCGGCAGCTCAAGCAAAGCCGGTCCGATTGCTGGCGGAGTGGTAGGCGGCCTCGTGCTCATCGCTCTCCTTGCCGCCCTCTTCTTCTTTTGTCGCAAGAAGCGCCGTCAAAGTGTTCGCGGCTCTATCATTGGAGAGAGCAGCGTCTCTGGTTCTTCAAGCGCTGGTGGGCATAGGAAGGGCGGTAAATGGGGCGGTCTTAGCTCGGTGGATTCAATTGACGCTGCTGCGGCTATGGCTAGCGCCGCACGCTCTGTTCCTAACGGGGCTGGTGCGCTCGCCATGTCTGACCGCAGACGACCCGAAGACGATTTCATTGACGACGACATGGAGAAAGGATCTCCAACTAACGTCTCTCCATTCGAAAACGAATATACTTTTACGCCTGATGCGTTGGGATACCAACTCCCTTCAACGCCATCATCACGCCGTCCCTCTGCTACTGTCCGTTATTCGAACACTTCTGAACTGAGCGGCGGGGTTCCTTTGAGCCCTGTTGGAGCTATTTCGATCTCACCACCGAACGGGAACGGGTTTTCGAACAGTTACGATCGTTTCGGTGCGACCCCTTCACCAACCCCGGACACCGGCAACACTTCGATTACGACACCAAGCAAACCAAGGAGGAAACCCGTACCGTCTTACACACCATCAACAACATCTGGTATTCGTAAGTCAAATCCTTCGCTCGCATGTACTCTTTCCTAATTCTCTCTCATAGATGGCCCGCCAAGCATTGGTGTTATACCCTCTGTACCGCCTATGCAGATGTCACAGTCAACGTCAACGGGCTCAAGCAGCAATCATGCTCAGCAATGGGGGAAAGACGGGAAAGTGCATTATTTGATGCCGGATTTGCCACCACCGACTTTATAATTTCCGACTGAGGCTTCTTTTTCTTTGTAAGTTCAGTTCCTCTCCCACCTTACCTTCGCATCTGACATGTTTCATCCTTACCAGGTCTCGGTCAACCAAAATGGGCAGGCAGATCATCGTATTATCTAACACAGCACATTTTCATGGACATAGTTTTTCTTTCTCATGTACACTAACGATTCTTATAAACACCTAAACCTCCCTCCACACCCCATCATCTACTACTTATGCATTGTTCTTCCCTCTTTCTTTGGTTTTTACTTCGCGTTTTACAGTCTCGCGCTTGACGCGTGCCGGGATACTTTTTCTTTAACACCCTTTTTTTGTTGGCCAGATGTATAGAAGACATTTAACTCCTCTTTCTCATGTTGTTGTATATTCTTAAATGTTTTTACAATGCATATTGATGGAACAAAGTAGTTATGGGATTTATGGATTCCCCATTTGAAGGAAAGGAACGGTTGTTTGCTGCAAGCGCGAACGAACAGACGAATCAGCTAGATTGTGGGAAGCTCAATGAAAACTGATATTCTAAGTGAACCAAACAATAGTACGGGGGAAGCATTTATTTACGTCTCTATTCCAGCGTCGGCACTAAACACGATGGACCAGTCAAAAATGCCATCATAATAAAAGCATATCTCCACTAAGTTATTCTCTAAAGCAAGCGGAAGAACTTCCCAAATCGCCTCCTTGGTGAACAAGGGAGATAGGTCTTCTCGATCTGCACCATCTTCTTCCTCCGCCGAGAGGCTGATAAAAACATTTTTCTTGACGAGAGTATGATCCAGCTCTTCCCAGTGCATGGTTGCGATGGATTGGAGGGCGCTCCTTCTTGGAGGTTTGAAATCGATGCGAAGTCTCTGAAGGTTTGGTGCTGAGGAGACTATTCTGGCAATGTCAGCCATGTTGGTAGTATCGAGGGTATTGAATGGCATATGCTCCCACTCAAGGCTGAGGTGAAGTTGTTGGAGTGATGGGAATTGGTAGCCTTGGAACAAATCATTAGGAAAGTCGAAAACTAGACGAAAAATAGTATCAACATTAAGTCAGAAATGACAGAGACAGAAATCTTGGGAAATTTTTCTTACATAAATGGCACCACCGGAAAGCTAATATTGTGAGAGTCGGAGCATGGGATAAAAGGAGAAGACGTGCAGCTGCAATGTCCTCTTCGTCCCACTCCACTGCATTCAGTGACAGGTGCGTCAATTGGGCCGTGGTGTCCCCCAATGAGGTAAAACATTGCATAGGCCATGTTTCCGATCGAAGAGATTGGATAGCCCAATAACCACGTAACGTCAGGTGCTTCAAGCTCGAAACTTTGTGCGCGACTTGACTACAAGATGGAGGTTGGAAGTGCGCAGCGTTTACAGCACTCGTCTGAATATTTTCATTGAACACCAGATCCAGAGTTTGGAGCTGAGGGCAGCTCGAGAGCAGGCTCTCAAAAGGTATTGAGTGCAAGTCTTGCACCTGCAAATCGGTGAGCGAAGGGAAAATGCATTCTTCGAGAGTTTGGAGAAACGATTTCGGATACGCATTCCAACATACGACGACACCACTGTCGTTGGTAACGGTGGCAGGCGCCTTTATCTGCAATTTTCTCGCCCTCGGGAGTAAGCGCAAGATATGAGTGAGTATTTCTGCAGTCGAATTTGAGGGGGGAGTAGACATGCAGACACTGTATATCCAATCGCAAAAGCCTGAAAAGTTCGATAAAATATCCAAAAGAATGTTTGCCGCATTTTCTGAGGTGGGTAAGATGATAGAAGACCAGAGTTTCGGACGGGCTGCCTTGTAAAGAGCACTGGTAGCAAAGCTGAGGGATACCAGTTCCGTATTTACAAAGCCTGGTCGATCTCCAATTTGGATGGGCACAGTGTCATGGAGGAGGTAAGAGAGAATCTGGGAAAGAAGCTCTGGAGGGACTTTCTCCATGATTCAGAGCAGTAAGTGAGGAGAGACGGTTTTGTGTTTGCAACCGAAAGTAGAAAAATATCCCAAGATATTTGCAAGAGAGTCAGAATAAGAGAGCCTGAGGGATAGTCTCACTGAATTTTGGCGTGGTCGCAGTTGAATTCCAAGATGAAGTCGGTAAGCGCCGTGAGTCAAAGCAATCATGCATGTTAAGCCTATGTCAAGACAACAAATATATCACTTCTTCCAAGTCAGCTTTCTGGCGGAAATTCTCTTTCACAAATTCTAAGCGAAATCGAATACCTCTTCAGATGCTTGCGCTGTTCCCAGAATTCATCCACCCATGTAGGTTTACCTTGGCACTTTAGCACTCAGACTGCAATGGAATACGATTTACGAATTTCCCGAAGGAAAGAGACTACTGTATATTGCAAGCGTGAACGAACGGACAGATCAGTTGGCTTGTGGGAGGCTCAATGAAAAACTGATGTTCTTATTGAACTAAACAACAGTATGGGGAGAAGCATAAGTTACGTCTCTATTCCAGCGTCGGCACTAACCACGATGGACCAGTCAAAACTGCCATCATAATAATAGCACACCTCCACTAAGTTATTCTCTAAAGCAAGCGGCAGAACCTCCCAAACCGCCTCCTTGGTGAACAAGGGAGGTAGGTCCGCACCATCTGCATCATCTTCCTCGTCAGCCGAGATGCTGATAAACACCTTTTTCTTGACGAGAGTACGATCCAGCTCTTCCCAGTGCATGCTTGCGATGGATTCGAGGATGCTCCTTCTCAGAGGTTTGAAATCGATGCGGAGTTTCTGAAGGTTTGGTGCTGAGGAGACTATTCGGGCAATGTCATCCATGTTAGCAGTGTCGGGGGTATCGTATGAAATATGCTCCCACTCAATGCTGAGGTCAAGTTGCTGGAGTGACGGGAATAGGTAACCTTGGAACAAATCACTCGGGAAGTCGAAAACTAGACGAAACAGTATCGATATCAAGTCAGAAATGACAGAGACAGAAGCCTTGGGAAATTTTTCTGACATAGTTGGCACCACCGGAAAGCCAATGTAGTGAGAGTCGGAGCATGAGAAACAAGGAGAGGACACGCAGCTGCGATGTCGTCTTCGTCCCACCCCTCTGCATTTAGTGATAGGTGCGTCAATTGGACAGCGGTGTCTCCCAATGGGGTGAAACATTGAATAGGCCATGATTCCGATCGAAGAGATTGGATAGCCCAATAACCACGTAACATCAATTGCTTCAGGCCTGAGACTTTGTGAATTGCTTGCTCAGAAGGTGGAGGTTGGGAGTGGACAACGTTCACAACACTCGTCTGAATATTTTCATTGAGTACCAGATCCAGAATTTTGAGCTGAGGGCAGCTCGGGAGCAAGCTCTCAAAAGGTATTGAGTGGAGGTCTTGCACTTGCAAGTCGGTGAGTGAGGGGAAAATGTGTTCTTCGAGAGTCCGGAGAAATGATTTCGGATAGGCATCCCAGCATGCGACGACACCACCTTCGTCGGAAACCGTGACGGGCGCCTTTATCTCCAATTTTCTCACCCTCGGGAGTAAGCGCAAGGTACGAGCGAGTGCGTCTGCAGTCGAATTTTTGGGGGGAGTAGAGAGACAGATACTATATATCCAATCGCAAATGTTTGAAGAGTTCGATAAAATGTCCAAAAGCACGTTGGCCGCATTTTCTGAGGTGGGTAAGATGATAGAAGACCAGAGTTTTGGAAGGGCAGCCTTGTAAAGAGCACTGGTAACAAAGCTGGGGGATACCAATTCCGTATTTACAAAGCCTTGTCGATCTCCAATCTGGATGGGCAAAGTGTCGTAAAGGAGATAAGAGAGAATCTGGGAGAGAGCTCTGGAGGGACTTTCTCCATAATTTCGAGTAGTAGTGAGGAGAGACGGTTTTGTATTCGTAGCCCGAAGTAGGCAAATCTCCTAGAAATTTGCAAGAGTGTTAGAATAAGAGAACTTGAAGGGTCGTCTCACTGAATTTTAGTGTGGTCACAGTTGGATTCCAAGGCCGAGTCAGTAAGCGCCGTGAAGTAAAGCATTCAATCATTCATATTCAGACCGGGTCAAGACAACAAATATATCGTTTCTTCCAAACTAAATTCTCTCGCGAAAAGTCTGCTCAAAACCCTAAACCGAAATCTAATCACTTCTCAGATGCTTGTGCTGTTCCCAGAATTCATCCACCCATGTGGGTTTACCCAGGCTCTTTAACACTCTAGTCTCCTCCGCTATTTCCCAAATGTCCCGCTGACCATGACAACCTTTGAGCCAGATTTCCGTCTCGTGCACAGTAGGAAATTTGGGAAGTACGATGAGTTTTATATTGTCTTTATCCGGTGTTAATTCGCGAAGGTAAGGGGTGTCGACACCAAGAAGATAGACCCATTCCTTAGTTAGCAGTGTTCGCAGCTTCGCAACACTGGGACAGTAGTTGAATTCGACCTTGGTGATAATATGTGTAAGTCGAGGAAAATGGATGGGACCTTGCTCAGCTAAATCTGGCAGGTCACGGGCGCGATATATGAGGTGCGTCAGCGAAGGCAGGATAAACGTGGGATTGTCCTGAATGAATTTCCTCAGCATTGGAACCGTGTGTTTATTCAAAGTGAGCCGGTTTAATCGTGTAAAGAAAGAAAGATTGGGAAAGGTGGGCTTCGTCCAGTAGCAAAGACGAAGATTTGTGACGTTAGGGCATTGGAAGTAGATGGGTTCTATGTCTTCATAAGATTCAGATGAGATGTTCTTCACGTGAAGAGCCAGGAATGACGGATCCTTTAACGCCAGCAGCCCCTGCAAGTTGGAAAAGCCTGACTGCATATAATATGGAGAAAAGACGATGGTGGTGAAACGAAATGGCTCAACCCTGGTGGCCGATTAGAATTACTGACTGGAATGTGTAAAACCTTCAGCATACCATTCCCTTACTCTCTGTGCAACGAGCATGAGTGGGCCAATAGTTAAAGCTGTGGAAGCAGCTGCCGCTGTGAAGATGGAGCGTTCCAATTCTGGAGGGAGTATTGGTTCATTGTTAACCTTGTACAAGGATTTTCAGCTCAGGATGACTGAACGGGATGACCAGCAGGTTACCTTCATGTTGGGGGTGAGCAATGAATGGCGGTGAGAGTCTAGAACAAGAACCCCCTGTTTTCCCGAGCTTTGACCCCACTTTCAAATGTCATATTATGGACACATATAATAATAATCAAATTAACCAATCGTCTCTCTTGTGCTAGAGAGCATGCTGGCCTATTCAAAGAGTTCGCCTCACTGCTTTCCCAAGTGAAAAATACATCAAAGTGAACTCTTCCTATATTTTTTACTAGCCCAGTGTTCTCACTTAGGATTGTGTTAGGTTTCTTGATATTAGTGAGTTGCGTACAGCATTAGTTGGATTCATACATCTGGGAAAGATAAAACAAGGGAAGGTTATCGGTAACAAGAGGACAGATTTGCCAAAAAAATTGTTCATGGTACTGTATGAGAACGAGAAAGACATGAGGCTAAGGATTCGACTTAGGGTTATCGAACAAGGAAAAAAAATATGATTGAGAAAGGTGCTCGCCGAAGGGAATGGGAATAGGTCAAGGTGCGCCAGTTTAGGACCGTGTCTCTTCAAGAGGATGTACCAGTTGAAAATTTAAAATTGAATTCATCCGTGTCAGAGCGCTTCAAGGAGGTAGTGTCTAAATAATATCCCAAAGTCCGAAGTTCTAAGCTTTCCCCGGCGGATTTGTGGATTGGGCATTGTCCAGCCGCGCTGACCATCGCTGCTAGTTTTGAAATGGAGAAACTTCCTGTAGTTTCGAGTATGTAATCACTGACTCCGGCGAAGGGAAGCCGAAGAGGGTTTGAGGAGACAAAGGATTCGGAATTCGTGGAGTCCAACATGAACATCGGTGGCAGACAACACTCAGCTCATGAGCGGTAAGTACCATTGCACGTCAGTCACGTGGCAAACTTCTTCCTGACTCTCACCACACTCCATCATCGCCTTTCCCGTGTCTTTGTGATTTTCAAATAAAACGAAATATTTCGCGTTGTCTAAGCAGTTAGCTATCCAATCCCCTCTGCCTGGCTGGGAAATACGAAGGCGCCCATGGGTTCTGACTGTTGAAACGAAACGCACACCAAAAGGTAAGACACGTTGCAATGTCTTGCTCCTTTGTGCTGGAATTCACTGCAACACTTCTAGGATTTTCGAAGCACCACATTCTTCTCCCTTCACCTCTTTTTTTTTTTCGCCATGGAGAGCATTCCCCCGGAACTTGTCTCCCAGATCCTTTCCTATCTCTTACACGACGATGCTCCCGTTCAAGAAAGAAGCCGCCCAGGTTTCGTAAATACGGAATTCATGTCTCCCAGCATTACTACAAGTGCATTTCGCCGTGTGGCTCGTCCAAAACTCTGGTCCTCTCTGGTTTTTCCAGTCTCATCCTTAGATGCTGGGACAGCTCTTTTACATGTTGTCTCCAGCACTCCAGACATATACAATTTTATATCTGAAATTTGTCTTCCGGACGCCCCTGACACTCAAGTTGCAGATGTACTTTCTCGCGTTATATGCCTGCTTCCAGCGGTGACGAGACTGCACATGAAAGCACCTACCACTCGTAGATCAGGAAATCAAGTTATTCAAGATTGGGATATTTATCCTGAATTCTTTCTTCAAGCTTTAGAACCGCGCGTTTTCCCCTCCCTTGTCTATCTGCAAGTGCAAGACTTGCTCTCCGTACCTTTCGCGACTCTACTCCAGTGCTGCCCTCAGCTCGAGACACTGGATCTGACGCGTCAGGGATGGGTAAGTGACCAGCACTCTCTACACCGGTCCTCATCTTCCAAACATGACACGCATCGTGTTTCAAGCCTGAAGCATCTTATTTTACGAGGCCCCTATGCTGAGCAGTTTTTCTCTTTCTCGAATCCAAGTGGCAACACCTTTACTGCATTTGGAGATGTGAGCGTCCAGCTGACACATTTATCTCTAAATGCTTGGGGTTGGTATGGAGGAGCCATAGCCGCTGTACCTCCTCTGATTGAGGCTCATGCTTCGACGCTCACAACGTTGATTATTCGTTATTCAAACCCCTGTACGTGTTATCTGCTAGTTCTCTTAATATTCGAAAAATGAATTTTACCCTTCTAGACTTTGACTTCCCCTGTTCCTGGTTTCGGGACTCCCAATTTCCATTCCTGCGGACCCTTCTCCTCTGTATTGAATGGAGAGATGGGTGGAAAGAGATTCAATTGGATACAGTCCGCTCGGATATTCTCGATTCTCCCGATATGAGGGATATCGCCCAAGTTGTCTCCTCTGCACCAACACTTCAGACGTTGGGTCTTCGGTTGAAGCCCGCAAGGTGGTGCGAACATCCACCCATAACGATCTTGCGCTGGGAAGATTTAGATCGCATTCTTTGGGAGAGGAATATTCTCATTTGGATTTCGCCTGACGAAGAGGTTGCGGATGGAAAAGATGATCCTCTTTTATTCTCAAAGGAAGCCATTTGGGAGGTTCTTCCTCTTGCTCACAAAAATGGTCTACTAGAGGTGCGCGACTACGATAGAGGTTTTGACTGGTGTACTTCAGCCCCCGAATAAAAAGTGTTCTCTCCCTCATTCACCATCCACTCCCTACATGTGTAATAGGGTAAATATGATCATCTACACTGGATTACTCTTGGGGGAGTTCTTGATAGGTCCCGGGGGCGGAACGGTTTCACCTGGAGAGCAAGACTATACGTCTTTCCAGCAGGTGTTATCAGGGTCGAACGATCCTAAATGAAGAATGCGACGTGTTAGCAATGGTTCCAAGGGGGACCAGTGCTGAGGGGAGAAGCGAAAGTTCACATGAAAGTGGGCAGCAAGCGATAATCAATCAGGAACAATCTTATTCTACTCCCCTTAGCACTCGTCCTTGCCTTTGTTTCTCATTCGCAGCAGATTCCCTCTTTCTCCCGAAGCTTCTTGGCCGTCCGGTCATATAACAAATTCTAAGGAGCTTACGTCATCCGAAAACCTGGAAACGACCACCATCTCTTAAAAGTATAGCACCATTCTTGGGGTCTTCGGACGTTGTCGTGCCGGCATTTTTTAAGGTTTTTCTAGGGTCTTACACCAGTCGTCCGAAGCGACGTACCAGTTTACCACTCTGATAAAACATGGAGAGGATTCCTCCAGAGCTACTTTCCCAGATTCTATCCTACCTCGCGCACGACGATGTGCCAATTCGAATCAGACGTCATCCAGGGTTTTTAAATAATGCACTCATTTCCCCCAGTCTTGCTACTAGCGTTCTCCGCAATGCTGCCAGTCCAATACTCTGGTCTTCCATCGTTTTACCGGTCTCCTCATTACCGTTGGCGAACGCACTTCTCGACATTCTATCTAACTCTCAATTTATTCCCCACTGGATTTCCGACATCTCCCTTCCTGATACCCCCAGCGGTCCAATCCCAGACATTCTTAATCGTGTCATGTGCTTACTTCCAGCAGTTAGAAGAATGGACGTAAAAGCACCGTCGGGCTGGGACTCCCAGTTTACTGCTGAGCTTGTTGGCTGGGATGTCTATCCAATGATGTTTCTTCGAACATTAGAAGAGCGAATTTTCCCCTCCATCACCTACCTGCACATCCAAGACTTGCACTCGATACCCATCGCGAACCTGGTCCAAAGCTGCCCCCAGCTTAAAACTTTGGATTTGACGCGTCAGGAAGTCAATAATGCTGATCATCCTCCTTTCCGTTCCTTTTTGTTGGGAACGACCACACGCAAGGTTTCCAGCCTCAAACATCTGATCTTACGAGGTTTTTTTGCGGAAGGTCACTTGAGGCAAAAGCCGGAGAAGAATGGTTTTGCTGGATTTGGGGACATCAGTGTCCGACTGACGCAGCTGACGCTAGATGCGGTGGATTGGTATGAAGAATACTATGCACTTGCGCGTCCTATTCTTATTTCTCATGCTTTGACTCTTGAGAAATTTACCTTTCGATGGTCGAACTTGTGTAAGAGTTTATCGCAGCTACTTTATTTTCAGCCAAGTTAATATTTTTTTCTTCAGATTTGGACTCAGATTTCCCAAGGTCCTTGTTTCAGGGCTGTCAATTTCCCTCCCTCTCGGTCATTCATCTCAGCCTAGAGTGGAGGTTTGTTCACCCTAATAACGATATTTTTGATGGCACCAATATGAGAGATATTGCTGAGCTCGTCTCTTTAGCCCCAGTCCTGCGAACCCTACGCATCCACTTCAAGCCGCCAAGGAGGGACGTTTCTGTCGCTATCGGCTTGATGCCCTGGGAGGCTCTAGATCTTATCCTCGTCAAACAGCACGTTTTATTCATTCTTTCAGCGGAAGAAAAAGATGATACGAGTGAAGAGGCCGAACCTCCTTTGTTCACGATTATGGCGCTTCGTGACATATTGCCTCTAGCATTGGAAAATGGGCTGCTGGAATTGAGGGATTATGATGGAGCTTTTGATTGGTGTACATCAGCCTCAGTCAAGTAGTGAGGGATCCCATAATATTATAAGTTCTCTCTGAGATGCTGAGGAGAACTTAGTTTTGCCACCATTTTTCATGTCCTGTATTGGTTAGAACCTGGCCATTTTATATATTGTTTTGACTAGAAACATGAGACGCCAAGAGTGCTGTTGAACGCGCTAATCACTTCTGCCCTCAGGTAATCCATATCATTGAAATAGCTAAACGTATTGAGTCTGTGTGAAAAATGTAAAGTATTCTGCCGTATCAATCAGTTCAAAGGATACTTTTTTAGCAGCAGTCAGCATCGGTAGGCCTTCTTCCAAAAGCTTCCTCATAGCTAAAATGGTAGGGTGAATGGGGATAATCACCTTCTCAAGCCTCTCAACGTGCTGGTTCAGCGTCAAAACGTCATCCAACGTTCCCCAAATGCCCCTCGAAATCGGACGTTCTTCGTTGTATCGGTCATTATCCATTTCATTCTGCCAATCCGGTGCAAGGTTGAGGCGTAGGAACCTCAGAGGGTGAGGAGATGTGAGCTTCTCGAGGCCATCCATAAGCCACTCGAGGCAGCGAACCAGTTGGTTGTATTCTACATCTCGATCCGGATCTCGTTCCCGCTGTAAAGAGATCGAGAAAAAGAGGAGGCATGGGTAGTTGTGGATATGAAAAATATCCAAGTTCTGAGTATGGTTCATATTTCCCTCATCTTCAGGAGAGCAAATTAGAAGACGGGACACAAATGTAAAACAATAGAGAAACACTGACCATCCCAATATGGCCAGTAGTCAATATCAAGGCACACCAACTGGTGCATCAAGGGCTGCCCAATCCTGGCCCAATCCTCTAAAGGGAAATATATCGAGTTACAGCGCGTGAAGTCCAAACATTTCAATGCCGGAAATTTTCCCTGTTGGATGAGTTCAATAAGAGGGCTAATATTCCATTCACCATTGCGCGTAATATCCAATGCCAGCGTTGTCAAATATAGCATGGACTTGGATTCCACTGAGGAAGGGATTCCAAGGTCTGCTAGAGGATCTTGGTGTTCGCTGAACATCCCACGATATCCTTCATCTCCTTCCTTATACAAAACACTCCAATAAAGTCGAAGGCTTCGGAGAGACGTGGACAAAGTGACGATGAACAACGGTGCTTCAATTTTGTCTATTCTGAGGGACGTGAGGAAAGGAAGAGCATTCCTATGCAATGAGCGAATAAGCGGGGTTGTGAAGGAACTCGTATAGGATGTAAATGTGAGCTCCCTCAGACTCTTAGTTTGGGCGAACACGTCGAGCACAGAGAGCAGCTGTGAATTCCCGATATCCGCAATTAATGAACGGAAGTGCTGGAAAATATGAGGTGACGAGATGAGAGACTGGACATTATCAGGTGATGTATCTGTAACACTGAGGCAAGCGAAGATTTTCGCTTGTGCTAGAAACACGAAAGCATTGGAAGTGAGACAAACAGCCTTGAGAGTTGGGAGATCGTCAATGAAGGAAACAGTGTACTGCAAAATCTCAGTAGGAAGGTGCGGCGAAGAAATAGGAGTCTCAGAATCCGTGAAGGTCAACATGAGCGTTGGGAGTGAAAAGGTTCCAGAGAACGCTCTGCGGCACTGCTTTCTCAGCCACCCGCTCGTGTGATCCTGTTTATCACTTTCAGACAATATATTCTGGGAGAGCATAACACTTATTCCGAACCTACGTCTGGCATTCTCAACCAGCTTGACAATTCTACCGCTTGGATTTCAAGGGCACGAGTACCTTCTGTCGAACAGTTAGTGAATCGATGTGAAGCTTAAAACATATTCGTTTGACAGTGTCAACAACTTATTATTTCTAAATTTTCATAGAATTGAGTAAACAAACATGTGAATGCTATGCTAGCAATGAAAAATATTCTCCTATAGTAACTCAAAAGGCAGCATGTCAGCAACGTTCAGTTTCGAAAGATTTTTACAGAAAATCCGAGGAATGCGCATGAAACGGTATAACCATTTTTGTCAGCCCTATGAAAGGCTATTTCTCTGCCAAAGTACCATCCACAGCCTCCCAAATTCCCTCTGGAAATGGATAGCCAGCCCTGTTTTGACGCTATCATGCCATTCTCTTCCGGGCCGAAGGCGTAGAATTTTCAGCAGCTGATGAGATTTCAGTTTCTTGAAGCTGGTTAAGAGCCGGTAGATTCGACAAGAAATCTGAGTTGATTCTACATCCCGACCCTTTTCCCAGTACTGCAGTAAGCGAGTCGAGAAGAAAGGGATGTGCGGAAAGTGGTCTATTTGAAAGAGGTTCAAGTCTTGGCTGCGATCTTCCGTTTTTCCTATGAACGAACGAATCAGGAGGGTGGAGAGAAATACATGGAGGGGAAATTACATTCATCCTACTGAGGCCAGAAACTGACATCTCTCGGGCTTCAGAATCTTACCTATGTCCACTAATAGATGGCAACTCTGTTGGACATACATCGTCTGAGTTCCACATGTTTCAATGCCGGTAATTTTCCCCGTCGAATGAATTCAAGGTGAGAAGAGATCTTGGCGCCAGATTTCTCAATGGCCAGCACTGTCTTAGCATCGGCCCGGACTTGTATGAAGGCAATATCCCAGGTTCCTGCAAAGAAATGTTGCCTTCTCCAAACGAGGGACTGGCTCGCATACGCTTGAAGGTATCGGAGAGATGTGCACGAGGTTACGAGGAAAAATGGAGCAATCGTAAACTGGGATATGAAGGATGTGAGGAAAGGAATGTTGTTTTAGCCGCTGGCGCGCTTACGAAATCGCTTGTCTCGGGCTTGAATCGAAAGGAAACCTGTTGTAGGTTTTGATCTCGAGTCATTGCCATCACGATTTGATGGCGGTGAGTCTTCGTCGAGTCTTTTATTATTTGACTCCTACATGTGTCTTAACTAGGTAGTATATAAAGTCCCCGTAAAATAGCGAATACATAACGTTGTTTCCCATCAAACTTGCAACAAAACCGAGGCAATCGAATAGAGAATATACGACTTATACCACGATATTTGTACTGCAAATCGAACGATGCGCGGAACGCGCGACAACAGGCTATGAGTAATAGCTCCCAAAAATCCGCTCGTGAGCTCGTTTCCCTCGCTATTCCAACAAGGAAGTGCATTCTCCAATAAGGCTTGATGGCAAACGGTTTCATAGAGCCTGATTTCATGATCCCAAATACAGGTGAGCTCTTCCAGCCTTGCAGGTCCTGCCTAAGCATTCAGCACGGTGGGCAGCTTTGTATACCAGCTGCACGAAATAATTGACCGAACGTGTCTGGAAATGTGAGGTGATGAGATAAGAGGTTGGACAATGTCAGACGATCTTTTTTGTGTAAGGTCAAGTTGTGAGGAGAGTCTTGCTTGTGTTGGAGAACGAAAGCATTGGGTGAAACAAACGGCCTTGAGAATCTAGAAATCGCCAATGAGGTGAACACTGGGCTGCAGCATCTCAGGAGAATGGCAAGCAGCAGGGGAGCAGTGGCTCCGAGGATGTTAAGGCCGGCATGGGCTGGATGAACACAAACCGGCGTTGGTGGTGGCTGCACGGGATGCTTTAGCAATTCGCTTCACTGAGTAGCTTCACTTCGGCTGGTTTCGAAGCAAGCAAAAGGTGAAATTTAGGTCAGGAAAATTTCATATTTCGATAGATGCTAAAGGTAAGGGCAATAAATAACCTTGGGAAACAAGTCAGGGAGTTCGAGTGCGTGTACTTGAAATACGATACCTTAGTCATTCGTTATCACAAAGTCATCACTCTAACTGTGGCCCTCAATACAACAAGGTACCAGGTCAGGAAGGCCTAGAGCAGATGCGGCGGACCATCCTTGTGGAGCCGAATTCCGGCAAGTGTTTTGTATCTCTTGTTAAAGACGCATCGCTGTTCGGTATGTTCTGGTTGATAATTGAACTAGATAAAGTGGCATTCTAATATATATATTTAAATGCAGACATTCATTACAATACATCGTGTTTATGAACAAACATGAGATTTCAGAACTGCTCCTGGACGCGATAATTTATTCGCACATTCAAGAGTGCTACTGACTTGTCCCCTCTCGTAATCCATATCAGTGAAAGCGCTAAACATAATGTGTCTGTGTGAAAAATGTAAAGTATTCTGCCGTATCAATCAACTCAAAGGATAATTTTTTAGCAGCACTCAGCATCGGGAGACCCTCTTCCAAAAGCTTCCTCATAGCTAAAATGGTAGGGTGAATGGGGATAATCACCTTCTCAAGCCTCTCAACGTGCTGGTTCAGCGTCAAAACGTCATCCAACGTTCCCCAAATGCCCCTCGAAATCGGACGTTCTTCGTTGTATCGGTCATTATCCATTTCGTTCTGCCAATCTGTTGCAAGTTTAAGGCGTAGGAACCTCAGAGGGTGAGGAGATGCGAGCTTCTTCAAGCCGCTCATGAGCCACTCGAGGCGGCGGACAAGTTGATAGTATTCTACGTCTCGGTCCTGGTCTCGTTCCCGCTGTAAAGAGATCGAGAAAAAGAGGAGGCATGGGTAGTTGTAGATGTGAAAAATATCCAAGTCCTGAGCATGGTTCCTATTTTCCTCATCTTCGGGGGAGCGAATTAGAAGACGGGAAAGAAAGGCGAAAAAAATAGAGAAAAACTGACCATCCCAATATGGCCAGTAGTCAATATCAAGACAAACCAACTGGTGCATCAAGGGTTGCCCAATCCTTGCCCAATCCTCTAAAGGGAACCATACCGAGTTACAGCGTGTGAAATCTAAACATTTTAATGCCGGAAATTTTCCCTGTTGGATGAGCTCAATAAGAGGGCTAATACCCCGTTCGGCGTTCCGCGTAACATCCAATGCCAGCGTTTTCAAATATGGCATGGACTCGGATTCCACTGAGGAAGGGATTCCAAGGTCCGTTAGAGGATCTTCGTCTTTGACGAACATTATACGGTATCGTGAATCTCTTTCCTTATACAAAGCGCTCCAGTATAGTCGAAGGCTCCGGAGAGACGTGGACAAAGTGACGATGAACAATGGTGCTTCAATTTTGTCCAGCGAGAGGGATGTGAGGGAAGAGAAAGCATTCTTGTGTAAGGAGCGAATAATCTGAGTCGTCCATGAACCCATATTAAGAGTGAATGTGAGTTCCCTTAGCCGCGCTCTTTGCCCTAACACTTCGAGCACAGAGAGTAGCTTTGAATTCGCGTTGTCCGCGATCAAGGAATGGAAATGCTGGAAAATGTGAGGTGATGAAGTGAGAGATTGGACAAGATCAGGTGATGTGTATGTAAGATTGAATCGAGAGAAGATTTTTGCTTGTGCGGGAAACACAAAAGCATTAGCAGTGAGACAAACAGCCTTGAGTGTTGGGAGATCGTCAACGAAGGATAAGACGTGCTGTATAATCTCAAGAGGAAGATGTGGCACAGAGATAGAAGTCTCAGAATCCGTGAAGGTTGACATGAGTGTTGGAAATGAAGAATAACTTCGGGAACCTCCCGTCGCACCGCTTCTTGGCCGCCCGTCCGCGTGATCCTAATTATCTTGCTCGGACCTACTTCTGGTCTTCTCAACCAACCTGAAAAATATGCTATTCTGATTTCTTGAGCAAGTGTTTCCCTGGCGAACCTTTAGTCCAACAACGTGATACCGGCGAAGCACAATTACGTGGGAGTGTCAAAAACCTACTATTTCTATATGTTGATAGAATTGAGGAAACAGATATGAATGCTACGCCAGCAATGAAATTTATTCTTCCCTGTGAAGTAACTCAAAAGACTGCATGTTAGGGACTTTCTGTTTCGATAGAATTTTATTCAAAATCTGCTTGGCCTCCACGGACTAATATGGATGAACCGGACTCAACCATTTCCGTTAACCTAATGAAGACGGGCTCTGTGTCAAACCATCGTTCAAAGTCTCCTTAATTCCCTCCAGGAATGAATTGTTAGTCTCGCTTTGGTAGCACTCATGCCATTCGCTTCCAAGTCGAAGGCGTAGAATTTTTGCTTGCTTTGGGAACACCAAAGCATAGGAAGTGAGAGAAACGGGCTTGAGAATTTAGCAATCTTCGATGAAGAAAACAATGTACTGCAGAATTCATGAGGAAGACAAGCAGTGGAGGTGCGCGGTTCCGAAAATGTGAACAACAAACGAAGTCGGTGGTACCTGGGCGGGATGGTTTTAGAGTTCTCTTCCCTCCATGATTTCACTTCCGCTCACGTTGGGCCGGAAAGACGGTGCAAGATGCGTCGAGAATATTTTCATACTTTGACGGATGCTGGTTGCCATTGGTCGACTTGAAGGACAATAAATACCTTTGAGAAACAAGTTACATAAGTCGACTGCGTGTACCCTGAAATTAAATACGGCGGTCACGCTGAGCCAGTACTAGAATCGTGTGCCTCAATGTGACAGCGTAGAAGGCTAGGAAACCCTCGTGCGGATGTGGCAGTCCCTCTCTATGGCCTTGAGTTCCGGCGGGTATATATGTTGTTAAAGATGCAACCCTGTTAGGTATCTCCTAGTAGGTATCTCAACCAGACGAACTGGCGTCGTAAAACATATACCTGGAAGTACCTATACTTCATCTCCATTTAATTTACCCAGTCACGACACTTGCTCTCCCTATCTTCTACTGCGGCTCCGTTCCTCATCTTCAGGATATACAAGTTGAGTCCACGGTGAAATGCCATATCTACTTCGTCGAGGCATACCATTTCCAGCACCCACCACAGCGAAGCCCGATGTGTAATAGCTCCATTGTGGGACACTCGGACTGCCAAAGCTTGTCAGTGCTTATGAAAGTAACCCTCTTCGGTCAGAATACTACTCACCTCTCCAAATAATAAAATCGAAGGTCGTGAGGGTCCATACCGGTTACTTCCATGAATTGGATCCATTGAGACACGGAACGATGGAGGCGATCAAATCGGTCCAAGCTTTGCGATCTTCTCTGTTTAACCGGTTGGGGGAGACCTTCGCATTGTTGACATCGCTTATGGTAAAGGGAAGAATCCTCTGGTACAGCTATAGTACACCTGTAGTGGCTCTCGAGAACTCCACAGATACACTCATTGACATTGATCAGGTCACAAAGGGGAGAATGAGGTGGCTCGACCAGCCAAAAATCTTTCCAATGGATATGATTATAGATGATCTCTGGCCGTTGGGGTGGACGAGATGATCTATCAAGGGAGTGTGAGCGATCCGCGGAGGAGCGAACTGACAAATTTTTCAGAAAAGAACATGAGCTATACAAAACATATGCTGACCATGCTGCCAGGACTTAGTTGAAGGTACCTGCGCAAACCCATCCCATATTTCTGCAGCGCTACACAATGCGTTGATTTGTGGGAGATCAATAGAGTTTTCTTGGCGATGCAACATAATTTTTCCAAAAGTGAAACGGTATCCAGCCTGAGCAATCTGCTTGAGACTCGCTTCAGTACGACCGTCAGAATCAAATGAAACATAGTAGAGGGCGGCGAAGTCCAACTCTCCATTAGGAAGAATGGGGACTGATCTTCGTAGGAATAGGTAGGGATAATAGTGTTGAAGCCGCGGAGCAAAGAAGGATATTTGCACTGTGAAGTAAAGTCCAATGTAATTCTCTTAACATAATTATGAAAATGTCAGAATCGCAGGAGTATGTAAGCAAATACACCTGCTGACCATATGCACAGTGTAGATCTTCGTCCGTCATTGTCCGAGGAAGGGACTTGATTACGCCCGGGAGGTATTGAAGCAAACTGGTACCAGACAGAGAAATTTGTGGTTCAGACGACTGTGCGTGATATGTCCTTGTCTCACCGTCTGGAATATTCATAATACAGAAACTAGAACTGACAAATCCAGGACGACTGAATGAGCTACAGAACGCGAGCAATGGTATGGTATAGAAATACGTACCACGTGGGACCGTCATGACTTTCTTGCACGTAGCCATCTCCATATAAGGTCCAGTCACGAAGTTTGATTTCCTGGGCACTAGGATGGGGAATGGACACATATGATGCAAAACGAGGACGCAATGGATCATGGGGAGACCCGTTTGTCATGACACATAGCAAGGACTCGAGAGCCATGCTGGGGTGAGCTTCTACGAAGGTGAAGTTATGCCTTCGCGCGAGGTCGTGAGCAAGCTGAGCAACTATTCTAGCAGGATCATTGATCGTCTTATTATGATCCTTATGGGTTAAAGCAGTCTGGAGACTTTCGATATCAGAAATGCTGGTAGTGGTACCATGATGACGAAAGGCCTGGTTCCGTTGCTCACGGGACAACGCGGCGGCAAGAAGTCCCTGACCATTAACCATCGGAAGCACTTGGCTTTCAATAGCCAAGTCCCCTGGAGTCCAGAAGTAAGGCCACACTTTGTCATTAACCGCACTCGATGCTGATTTCAGTGCCGGCCGTTCATTCAAATCCATCAGGAGATGCTACAGTTATCGGTTTCAGCGTAAGCGGAGGTCCAAAATGAAAAAAAAAACCCACATTCCAGTCTGCAATCTGAGGTAAACATCAGCGAAAAAGGTCAAAAAATGGTAAATTTGCAGAGGCTCACAAACTTTCCCGTATTTATCATCCGCTCTAGAGGGGGAAGCATTTCCCAATACTCAGCCAATGGAACACCGTCTGTTTTGAAATCGGTTTCACATGTTGTATCAAGAGGACTAATCACGCACGATCATGGAAGACTAGACCAAGGCGGTCGAACGTCTTCGTAAAACCAAACAATTGGCGAAGTCGCGGTTTACTAACAATCAGATGGATTTGGACCAAATATTGGTGAATGCTCACAACTGCAATTCGTGATAGAACATAATTTCTTCTGCCCATGTCTGTGGTATGAAATGAATGGAGTACACGAGATGTGAAAATGAAAACAAGTACCTCTTCTGCATTATTACCCTTGAAAACCTTCAACGTCTTGTCACCATTGTATGTGACGCGATATTCTGAGCCGCCAGAGCATCTGCCGGCCTCTCGCAGTATCTTCAGTTCACCTATTCGTAGCTGTACATACTATGTAACATCAGTACATACGTGAAAGAAATAGAAAGAGTGGGTATACATTCTCGAGATGTGGATACCCTGGAACCCCAGATGCCGAAACACTGACTAACTGAGAAGCGATAGTGTCTGTGACTTGTTGAAGTTGGCTAACAGCTTCATTAGTTATTTGGACAGATGAGTGGATCTCCAAAATGGTGGTGACCTGGGAGAGAATCGCATATGAGAACGATCAGTACACTAGAATAACAAGACACTTATTCACTTGAAACGCCTGGACCTCGTTTTGCAACCGGTTCTGGAACGATTTAATTAGCTGCTGCATGGCTGGTGTTGTCATAGTTGCTCTCGATCCGTCCACAATATCCCGTCGTATAAGTGCAAGTTCGATTAGTATATCTGATAGGATCCTTCAAGGGCTTGAGGGTGGTGTCTCCCCCGAAGGCCGAACGAAGCTCACTTTGTAAATTTCATACATTTCGCTTCAAGAGCTGGCGCAGAAGTTGTCCCACTGCTGCTTAATTCTAAGGAAAGGTCTCTGATCTGAAGAAGGATACTGTTGATATCTTGAACAAGGCCTTCGAAATCCTGCCGATTGGTGCGAGCCAACTCCACAAATTCATCAGCACGCATAATCAACACGTATACAGAGGTTTTGTATACCCGAATTGGTTCTAACACTTTTAGTGCAAGGTCTGCAGTGCCTTTGATATAAGGGAAAGGCAGCATTTCTCCCAATGCTTTCAGGACTTGAATAAGGGCAATGCTGTGGTCCAACTTGACATCTAAGTCGAAAGAGGGATCTTTGGGGGGAGCTTTCCGCCATTTCTTTTTGATAAGTTTAGCGAGCATTACCTGGTAAATTTTGGAGGGTATGAAGGTCGATCGCCGTCAGGAGCACAAGTTATCAAGCTGGCGCCTGTCCCAGCCTCCACAACGGTGCCGCGCGCCAAGGCGTAAATTCGGACTCATAGAACCATTGGCTATTATTAATGCTTCGGGGCTTATCATCGAGATGCAATGTTACAGCTATAAACCGAAAATAGCGGCATGAGATACTCATCATCTGAATCGAGGTCATTGGCCCCGTCATCGTGTACTTCGTTGTTGAAAAGGTACTCGCAGAGCTCAGCCTATTGATATGATCTTAGGTAGCAAAAGCCACTATTACGCCTAGTTCATTCATCAGGACCTGTTCGGATGTCGGTAAAATATTATTGTGTCCGATAGCTTGCCCATATAAGGTAATCAACTTCACAACTATACTGAACGAGAAAAATCGTCGAGTACCTTGTTCGGATGTCTCATTTTGTGTGACACCTAAAAGGCCTCACCTGCCCCATCTGATGAATGGCAAGGGATCACTGCTCACTCCCACGAGCCCTTGGTTTTGTTCACCCAAATTTACTTCCTACAGCATACCTGACTATACGGACAGGAATGACATATTCAGATGAATTCAATATCATAGGGTGCTTAATTGAAGGTAGCAATTGAAATTCTGTGTTTTGAGCATTGCCGCCACCAATGGCTCAGGGCAAAAGTTGACAAGAAGCAACATCCTGAGTGCCGTTGGACGCTGAGGATGGGATAAGCTAGACAAGGACACAGCTGGAGGCTGATGGCACTGAGGTCACAATTGAGTGACTCCGTATGTTATGGACACTACTTGTGGAGAACATATTTTTTATACCAAATTATGAAATTTCGAGGAGGTCCGGACAGGCCCTCAAATCTTCGCACCTTTCATTACACAATAATATTGGTCTAGGATTCAGGCATGACATCTTGCATACATGAAATTACTGTTCTCCACCATCAGGATAGGTTTGAGAGTACTTACAGGCAACGCACCTGTTACGCAAGGGGAGGAAAGGCCAAATACGGGGATCGGCACCTTTAGAACTCTAGCAGTGAAGAAAATAATGATATTACGGCGATGTTAGCGATAAAAAGTACTCCTTTATATCTTTCGTCTCAAAGGACAGCTTTTCAGCTGCATTCAACAAAGGGAGATCACGTTTTAAAATGGTCCTAGTCGCCCAATACTTTGGATGGATCGGGATAACTACCTTCTCAACCCCCTTAAGATGTGGGTTTTCTACCAAAGTACGGTCCAACAATATCCAATATGGCTCCATGGTAAGGGCACTGAGGTCTTCGAATATGCCGATATCGACGTCATGAATATCTTCAGACCAATCCGCTGCTGGCTGAATACGGAGAATCCTAAGTGGGTGAGGATATGTAACTTTCTTGATGCTTTCAAAGAGCCAGTTAGGGCGAGGGAGGAGTTGATCGTACAAGTATTCGAGATCTTGTTTCCGTATCTGGTCCAGTCGCCGCATCAAACGAATTGAGAAGAAGCGGAGGCGTGGATAGTGGTGAATTTGCAGGAGGTCTAAGTCTTGCTTACGGTTCTCCATGCATTGGTCTACGAATGATAGAATCAGAAGTTACGGGGAGGAAAAGACAACGAAACTTGAAATCACAAACCCTGAGCCCACTGTGGCCAATAACCGATATCAAGGCAGACTAGGTGACTCATTAAAGGTTTGACAACTTTTGTTATATCCTCTAAAGGGAACCACTCTGTGTCATTCCGACCAAGATCCAGAAATTTTAATGCTGGAAATTTCTCGATGAGCCTAACGAGAGGACACATGCTCTGGTTATCATTCCGTGTCCTATCCAAGGCCAAACTCGTCAAAAAGGGGATCGACTGTGCTTCGAGCAAAGAAGGTGTGATTCCAACCCGCTTCAGAGGATATTCCTCTAAGTCGAAAAGGTCAGAGAATCCTTCCTCCTCTTCCACATACAGAGTGGTCTGATACACTCGAAGCCATTGGAGGGAAGTGCATGATGTCACGAGGAACAACGGAGCGTCAATTTTGTCCAACGTAAGGGATGTGAGAAAAGGCAGGAATTTCTCCTGTAATTGTCGAAGAAGTGTTGTTGTCCAACGGTAAATGTAGAAAGCAATGAGCTCCCTTAGTCTTGCCCTTTCACCTAGCGTTACCAGCATGGTGTCTAACTCCGGATACAAGTACCCGCGGTTCAACGTGATAGAACGAACGTGCTGTAAAATGTGAGGTGATGATTTGAGAGATTGAATCGTGTCATGGGATGTTTGGCTGAGGTCAAGTTGGTCGAAAAGTTTTGCTCGCGCTGGAAAAACAAAAGCGCGAGACATGAGACAAACTGCTGCAAGAGTTAGGTGATCATCAATGAAGGATACCATGTGTTGCAAAATCTCAGGAGGAAGTCGGCTAGACGTAGGGAGCTCGGAATTCGTCATGGTCAACATGAGCGCGAGAAATAAAGGCCAATGCTGGCGGGCGCTAGCGAGCATCTCAGGAACATTTTGTTGTCTCAATTTAGAGTGATGAAGGGGAACATTCATATAATGTGCCTGGTGGTCTCGGTCAGTCATCCCGTCGTATCCGCATCTCTTCACAACTTACATTCCACTACATGACCCTTTCCATTTACCTATTCAAGCTGCTCTGGACGGCTTTTCACGCTCCATCTTCCATTCTCAGCGAACCTAATCCGTTTACAAAATGGACCTCAAGACCATTCATCGTAACTTGTATCAAACAAGATTTAAAGCTACCGAAAAAAATGGTTGTAAAGTATCAAGGACTCTAGTTTTCAAAACTCACAGCATTGAGCAAACCAAGTTATATTAAGTTTACGTCAAGAACGCAAAGTATACCTGTATATCAACTAACTCAAAAGACAGCTTCCCAACAGCATCCAACATTGGAAGACCATCTCCCAAGACCCCCCTAGTTGCCAAAAAGGTCGGATGAATCGGGATAGACACCTTCTCAAGTTGTTGAAGATACCGGTTCTCTATCAAATCCCCGTCCAGCATCTTCCAAATTGGCTCTACTGCAGGTACACCGGTGTTCTCAAATGGGTCTATATCATTATTACCCACGTGTCCACACCATTGTATTGCAAGTTGAATACGCAAATTTTGCAGTGGGTGAGGAGATGTAAATTTCTTGAGGCTCTCCAAGAGCCACTGAGGGTGAGGGAGAAGTTGGCCATATAAGCAGTCTATATCTTCATCCCGACGTCTGTCTCGTCGCCGCTGAAAACGAATCGAGAAAAAGAGGAGACACGGATAGTGATGAATTTCAAAGAGGTTTAAGTCTTGACTATGGTCGTCCTTGCTGCGGTCTACAATTGAGCGGATCAAAGATGGAGGAGGGGAAATGCAAGTGAATGAAGAACCACATACTATGGGCTAGATGTGGCCAATAGCCGATATCAAGACAAACCAATTGATTCATCAACGGTTTTGTAACTTTTACTACGTCCTCCAGGGGAAACCATTTGGTGTCGTTCCGAGACAGATCCAAACATTTTAATGCTGGAAACTTTCCATCTTGTATGAACCTAACCAATTGGCATGTTTTCGGCTCATTATTATTCTGAGTCCCATCCAGGGCTAACATCGTCAAGGATGGCATCGACTAGGATTCAAGCGAAGAAGGTATGATTCGAAAATCCTTTCAAGTATCATCCCGAAGTCGAAAAGCCGCGCGAATCCTTTTTCCCCCTCCATCCACAGAACACAGCCGTACGCTCGAAGACGTTGAAGAGAAACGCACGATGTCACGAGGAACAATGGGGCATCAAGTTCGTCCAACGTAAGTGACGAAAGGAAAGGAAGGATATTCCCACACCATGACAGATAAAGAGGAATTTTCCATGGGCGAGAATCATGAGCAGGAACAAGGGTGAGTTCCCTTAATATCGTGCTCTGGGCTAATGCGTCTAGTATGGCGGGTAGCTTTGCATCCTTGTTTTTTGGGACAACGGAAAGAATATATCTGGAAATGTGGGGTGATGAAATGACAGATTCAACACTATCAGGTGATGTCTTTGTAAGGTCAAGTTGATATAAGAGTTTCGTTGCGCTGGAAAAGCAAATTCGCGGGAAATAAGACAGAAAATCTTGAGAGCCGAAACATCGTCAATAAAAGATACAATATGCTGCAGAATTTCGAGAGGAAGATGTGCGGAGGGAGTAGGTGACCTGGATTCCGTTAGCATCAACATGGGCGTTGGAAACAAAAGGTCGCTGTCAGTCCAGTGACCGCTGCTCACAAAATTGAGCCACTTCTCAGCTCCCTCCCCCGCTTTGGTTGCACTTCAATCTCTTTCCTTTTTCACTGCTGGGCATTCACTTCCCCCTCAGCTAGCCTCGTAAAGCCATGGCCGGAGTTCAACATAACGTTTCGGGGAAGCTTCGAATAGAATTTTTGGTTTCAGAAGTACCAAGAATTTGACCAATTTCATACCGTTGGGAAAACTAATTATATTCAGTCTACACCAAAGATAAAGGATATTCCTCCATGCTAATCACGTCAAAGGACAGCTTTCCAGCAGCATTAAGGCCCACAAGATCATGCTTCAAGAGTTCCCTAGTCGCCTGAAACTTGGGATGAATTGGAATAACCAATTTTTCAAGGCTCTCAAGATGCTGGTTTTGTGTCAAAGCACTGTCCAGTAACTTCCACATTGGCTCTACTGAAGGGAGATCTGCGTTTTCAAATGGGTCGGCGAAATCATCGGTATTGATGTTTTCATATTCAGTTCCGGCAAGGTGGATGCGAGAATGGTTAGAGGATGAGTCGATGTAAGTTTCGCGATGTTATCCATGAGCCGTTCGGTGTGAGAGAGAAGTTGATTGTATAAGTATTCAATATCAACCGAAAGATCGTACCAGGCGTCCTCACTTTGACCTTGTAAACGAATTGAGAAAAAGAGGAGGTGTGGATAGCGGTGGATTTCAAATAGGTCGAGGTCTCGACTGTGGTCCTCTTCTACAAACGGGTGGGTCAGAAGGGTGGTATAAAGAGGTAGGTATACAGGGCAGCCACGTGCCATCAACGTACTTTGGCCAATAACCAATATCAAGACAAACCAACTGATTCATTAAAGGCCTAGCAAGGTCTACTATATCCCGTTGAGGAACCCATTGGGCGTTATTCCGAGTTAAATCTAAACATTTTAATGCGGGAAATTTCCCTTCATGCGCAAACCTAGCGAGAGGAGACAACCTCTGCCTATCAATTCCGGCACTCTCGAATGCCAGTATTGACAACAATGCCATCGGCTTGGACTCAAGAGTACGAGGGGTTATTGCCAACTGTTTCACAGGGTTCTCGCTTGTGTCGAATAGCGTGTCAAATGCTTCGTCTCCTTCTATATGCAGGACGGCCTCATACGCTCGAAGGCGTCGGAGAGATGTGCATGACGTCAGGAGAAACAGAGGAAGGGTGACTGCGTCCAACGTAAGGGCTGAAAGGAGAGGGAGAACTGTCCCAAGCAATGGACGAAGAAGAGAAGTATTCCAAAAGCGATTATAGCCAGGAGAAATAAGAGTGAGCTCCCTCAGCTTCGCTTTCTGGGCTAGTGCGTCCAGGATGAAAGGCAATTCTGTGTCGTTGACATCCACAACCAGGGAGCGGGTATGCTGAAAAATATGGAGTAATGATATGCGGCTCTGAGAATGAAACCTATCAGGCGATACACGAGTAAGGTCCAGGTGAGAGAATAGTTTCGCTTGGGCAGGAAAAACCCAGATCTTGGATGCAAGGCACATAGCCTTCAGGCCGCTACCACTTTTAATGAAAAATGCAACAAGGTCTAGAATTTCGGGAGGAAGATGCATGGCGGATGAGGTAGGTGACTGTGAATCCGTCAATGTCAACATGGAGGCAGGAGCAAAGGGATATAGGGAGTCTGATTCGAGCTGCCTTGCTGACAGGAACACCTCAATGGCATTTACACCATTTCCAACTAGCCTTTTTCATCGAGAAACCCCACCGAAAGAACCATAGCGCGAAGGATTATGAGTGGCATAAATGATCCAAGTACAATCTCGTTGCTCTTCCCAAAGGTCAAATTGTTATCTGAGAAAATTCTATCATGGCCATAAATATCTATGACTTATTGGAGCAAATTTTTTAAGAAATGGATCCAATAAACGAAATACAGTTCGGATTTTGCGGTAGGTCACGGATGTTGCTGCTGGAGCTGGCTTGATTTGATATCGTCCTATCTTCGTTATAAATGTCAGGATTTACTTCAAATGAGTGGTAATGTATATCAATTATATATTGTTCTAATACCAAGTTTCAGTCCCAGCGTATGATTGTACGACGATAGGAGTGCTACGGTTTTTTCTTCTTTGCTACCTCATCATCAGGTATGTCAAACAGGTCATAGCTTCCAAATCTGAGAGCGTTGAGTAAACAAAATTGCATTGATTTTACGTTAACAAGGAAAAGTATTCCTCTATAGCAACTGACTCAACGGACAGCCTTCCAGAAGCGTTCAACTTTGCCAGTTCATCCTCAAAAAGCCTCCGAGTCGCCCGAAATTTGGGGTAGATCGGGATAACTACCTTCTCAAGGCCCTCGAGATGACGATGCTCTGCCAAAGCAGTGTCCAGCAGCCTCCACTTTGGCTTCAGTGAGGTTGGACATCCTGTTTCAAGTAAGTCCACAATACGCGTATGCAGATGTTCAAACTGCTCTATCATGAGACAAATGCGGAGAACTTTCAGAGGATGGGTAGATGTAAGGCTGATAATGTTCTTCAAGAGCTGGTGCAGGGAGGAATGAAAAAGTTGGCTGTATGCCTGTTTGGGTATTCTTGGTGTTCTGTGAGGGTCATGTTCTTGTATTGGATGTAAACGAACAGAGAAAAAGAGGAGGCGCGGATAATGTCGTATTTGAAATAGGTCGAGGTCTTGACTATGATCCATCTTGCTGGCTTCTACAAAAGAGCAGGTCAGAAGAGGGTGGAGGGTACAGGCTGGTATGCATGGAGCTACAAACCGTGAACTGCATTGGGCCAATAACCAATATCAAGGCAAACCAGCTGATTCATCAAGGGCTTCGTAACTATCGCTATATCCTCCAGAGGAAACCATTCGGCGCCGTTCCGAGACAAATCCAAACATTTCATTGCTGGAAATTTCCCTTCTTGTATGAACTTAACAAGAGGAGACAATCTCGGTGAATCATTCCGGGTCCCGTCCAGTGCTAACAACGTCAAAAAGGGCATTGACTGGAACTCGAGGTCAGGAAGTATCCCAAGCAGTTCCACAAGGCCCTCGCTTTCATCGAATAGGTTACGAAATGTTTCTGCTCCTTCCATAACATATAGGCCGCCCTCATACACTCGAAGGGATTGGAGAGAAGTGCATGAGGTTATGATGAACAAAGGTGCGTCAATTCCGTCCAACGTAAGGGATGAAAGGTAAGGGAGAATTTTTCCGCGTAGTATTTGAAGAGAAGGAGTCCTCCAATGACCCCAGTTTCCAGTAAAAATGAGTTCTCTTAGTCCCGTGCCCTGGGCTAACACGTCTAAGGCAGCAGGCGATGCTATATTTTGCTTGTACGCGACGAGGGATCGGACGTGTCTGGAAATATGAGGTGATGAAATGACAGATTCAAAATCATCGGGTGACATGGATGTATCCAGACGGGAGAACAACTTGGCTTGAGATGGAAAAATAAAAAGCTTGGATGTGAGGCAGATTTTTTTGAGGGCTTTATGGTCTTCAATGAAAAAAACAACGCGCTCTATAATTTCCGGAGGAAGACGAGCAGAGGAGGTAGACGGCTGAGAATCCGTCAATGTCAACATGGAGGTCAGAACCAAGGTCTAAAGTGGCCTCAAGCTGCCTCGCTGACAATCTCAATTCCATTTACACATTATCCAACCAATGTCCTCCATAAATCAAAACCATTGAAATGAACAGAACACAAAGAATTACCAATGGCATGAGTATATACTCTAAAGTACAACGTACACAATTTGCGAAATCCAAATTACCATATCGACCAAAAAAAACATGCAAATGAATGAGTCCACATAATGTAAAAAAACGAATCGTTCCATGGTTTAAAAAAGCGAGAGAAAAAGAAAAATGCATCAAGAAAGAAGGCTCAAGCTCAAAGGCCCAGCCTCACCAAAACCTCACATGTTTCCCATGTCCACATCCAGTGCCCTTCACATTCTTCATGTCATTAACCCTCTCAAACCCAGACTGCTGATAGTTCTGGAAGTGCTGTTGCTGCTGGGCGTTGGGTCTGTTGGAGATGTTACTAAGGAATAGAACGTCTGAGGCGTGGATAGGCTCGTAACCTTGTCGAACTCGTTGAGAGCGGATGCGATGCGATGGGTATTGAGATTGCTGCTGTTGTTCATGGGATTGATTGTAACCAGAGCGAGAGTCGTCTTGAGAATTGCCCCAATGCTGGTCTCCGCCCCAGTCGTTAGTCTGGTGACCCCAACCTTGCGCTTGCTGGTTCCAGTCGTTGGTACTGTCGGTAGCTCCATTGCCCCAGCCAGTAGCAAATCCCTCGTTGTTCGTGTCCTCTTCCTCGTCAATGTCGTTGTCGTTGTCGTTGTCGCCCCATCCTTGAGTCTGCTTCTGCTGTTGATTATTCTTCTCCTTCTTACCCTTCTTCCCTTGCTTCCCTTGATCCTTCTTCTGCTTATCCTCCCCAGCATCCTGTTTCTTCGACTCAGTTTCTCTCTTCTTGGCTTCAGCCTCTTTCTTCTTCGCCTCGGTCTCCAACTGCTTCTTTTCCTCCTTCTCAATCTGCTCAAGCTTCTTGCGATCTCCTTCCATAGCCGCCTGCCGCTTTTTCAGGAACACCGCTTCCACCTTGCGCACTTCGGCACGCACGATTTCCTTCGCTTCTTGGCTCTTCTGAAACGCAATACCCCTCACGGTGTTCTCGAAATGAAAGCGAGCGATAGCCTTAGTTCGTTCGGGGTCTGGCGTCAATGTGGGATCAAGCGAGAGTGTGGCGCTGATGAGACGTTCTTGAAGCAAAATGGTCACTTCAGAGACTGCGATGTAAAACTCGTCGATTTTAGTTTTAGAAGTCTCAGAAATACAGCTTCTAACGCGAGTGTAGAGATCCTGTTGCTCCGCGGGAGTCAGTGGGAAAGATGTCTCGAGGTTTGCTGGGAGAAGACATGGCGTGTAGTATAGAGGAGCGCCAGCATACGGCGGGGACAATGAATAAGAAGCAATCGAATGACTATTTGCATATGAAGGAAGAGACTGCGAGTATGAGCGAGCTCTGACGTAGGCAGGAGGGGGTGCTGGGGTCGTGGGACGCAAGGTTATGCTGTTGGCGTTGGGTTTGCTCGGCGTCGTTTCCTTGTGCCACTTGGTCCACGCAGCAGGTCCGAATATATTCTCCACCTTGAAAACGAATAAGATAATTTGAAAAACTGCCTGGCACGGTGAAAATATTGGACATACCAGGCGACTATTCCTCTTCTTCTTCTCCTCGCCGTTCGAATGCAGATACCCTGGACCAACTCCAAGAACGCGACAGACAGTGGCTTCCTCATCCTTCGTCATGTTCCACCATTCGGGTTTGAGAGCAGATACTTCGAGACGGCGAAACCATTCTCGACGAGCTTCCTCGGCGAGTTGTCCGTCGTTAACCTTCTTCTTCTGTTCACCACGGCGAGCATCGTACCTATGAAAGAGAAGGATCAGATACGAGAGACAAGGAAGAAATCGGTGAGGTCATACCAGGCGAGAAACTGTTGCCACTGCGCTTTGACGCAGTTCGAAAGCAGGTTGTTCGTTGCTGGCGCGGAGATCGTCGGCGAGGGCATAGAGGAAGAGACGATGGTGAAAGTAAAGAAACAAGGGCGATAGCCGAGACGAGGCGAGGCGAGGAACGCCAACGACGCGTCAGATTCAGACGCGAAGCTAAATGGTTTGGGTGGAGGGGATCAATTCGGCTCCCATCTCCTTCTTTGTGTCGGAGAGGTTTCTTTTGACACGTTGTGTCTAAGAGGCATGGAACGTGGCTCAGATAATTGAAAAAAGAGAAGAGTGTTTCATTTTCAAAGGAACCATGCTTATCCTCGTTCCATCCCCCAAAATGCCAGCCTCGTCGGGTTTAAAGTGGACACCGTTCCAGGACACCGCGAAGCTCACGACATTCATCGGGCCCGGGACATTCATGACCCATAGTTGCATGGGAGAAGTGGATGATTTGGATGCTGGGTCGGGGCCGAGATGAGGTAGAATGAGAGGAGGGGAAGAGAACATTGTCCAAGCGGACATCGTTGTGCAAGATGCCTGCATCGACGTGAATCTGTATTAATGCATCATACACCATTCTATAAGCCTCTCATTGAATAAAGTGCTAAAGCGGATAAAGACTGAGGAAGCTCACTGGCGTTGTCCATCCGTCCAGCTACCCAAAGAGACGCCAGAGCAATCCTCGAGGAGTAATACGCTTATCTCATCTATATCTGAGGTAAAATATCCGAAAGTTCGGGGAACGATCCCGGCCTCTTGTAGCCTTGGTAATCTCGTCGCATAGATGTCGGCTTCGTGCGCCAGTACGTGTCTGTCTACCGGGTGGACAGCAAACTTGGCTATAACGTCGATAACTGGCTGGTTTAAAGATAAGGCATCTTTAAATGTCCCTCTCCAGATGGATCCAGTCGACCCTCTCCCGATTGGCCCACGGAGTCGAATCACGCCTCCTGCACACTCGACGTCGCCAGCTGGCGAGCTGTAACGTTGAGATAGTGAACAGCACATGTCGCTGTCGTCACAGTGGGGTGGAGTGAATGTAGCAGAAGTATCATCCTCGGGAGGAGACGAGTTGTAATGAAGAGAAACGAGTCCTGTCTTCTGGTCTGTCTTGTACAGATTCGGACTCAGCTGCTCGATCCAATCTTGTGTGGAGTGGCAGGAGGACGCAGACGGGAACTTGAGTAACACGTTTTCGGACGAGTGCTGCGGCTGGTGGAAAGAATCAAAGAGCGTGGAGTTAGTTTGAAAGGAGAAATGGAAATTTTGAAAAGCTCACACCTTCGTTGCACTTTGTAAAACAAGAGTCGCTTCACCCTCTTCGCAGTGACAATCGGTATTGTTCATTGCGAGGAATCGTGGTAGTCAGAGGCACGGGAACTCTGAGAAAGGGGGTTGAAGAATTGAGGCTGGACGGCCATGTCAGGCCACGGCCGCTCGATCGCAAAACCGAATCATCCCGGTGCAGGCCTTGGTGGACTTGCTGAATAAACCGTTGGATTCTGGCACCCTCAATAGGCTCAAAGGCATCGCGTAACTCCGGCCAAAAAAGAAGCCGAATCCGTTACTGGAACTGCAATCCAGCACCTGAGTTTCGCGAATTGCACACAGGCGGGTAAAAGCCCGAATGGGCCTTGATGACCTTCATAGCCAATGGTTGTATGGCTAAAAAAACGATGGAGAATGAGTGACTGGCCAACAATTGTGAAGGTGCTTGTGAAGGTTGGATCCAACCAGAAGTTGAACTTGAACCATGACGTTTGATCGCTCCTAGTCACCCATTTAGTACCTCAAATTACTCATTTTTCTTGGCCACTTGCTCGAATGCGAATATATCCTCGAATTCTCGGACTACTTCTGGTCTGGAGCGCGTCAAGATTGTTGTCGTTGTGGATTCTTCCGCAAGACAGTCGCGTCTGTCCTCTAGTATGTCTTTTCTTTGCCCACTAGTATCCCGTTACTCATAATTTTCCAGAGTCCTGATGGGATTCAAATGGCTCGCACGTTGATTCCACCCAAATTAAGAATTCTTGGCACAGTTTAAAGCTCACGAAGAGTTCTGTCTTGTTTGCTATGCAAAACACCACATTCAATGGTCCAGTTTCGACAAATTAAATAATGGCCTTCGAATTCGTGGCGAATGTGAACTTCCGATCTTGTCAGTGCTCAGCTTCCTCTTAAACTAGGTAGAGTATAAACCTGACTTGATTCCCGACAGGAGTAGCTCGTCGACCTTCTTGCTCTGGAACGGAGTGTGACGAGCTCATAGGTCGTGAATCGGTCAAGTTTCCCCATGCCTCGTATTCGTCCAGGTTATAGCAACATACACCGAAACGGATGATCTTTACTATGATGAGCCACGTCCAGAGCTTCTCCTTGCTGGATGGTGAGAGAGTGTGCCTCAGGTCCAGTCTTGTGCCAGGTTGGGGAGCCTGAAGATAGATGGACCGTCGATATACGTGGCAGCATCTCCTCTCTCATCCCACTTGAACCAAGAAGAAGTTCTATAGCTTTATCTTCAGTGCTGGTAACATAGCCGAACCTTTTTTGGCCTCTCAGCGCTCTCCAACTAAACTATTCCCCGGAGAAAGGTTGGTGAACGGCAAATGTCCTGATAGACGCCAATAGTGGAAACTTTACAACTAAAGCAGTGTTCTAGAACGAAGACCGACATTCAGATGCGTTACCGGCGGAGGACATGGCGCTACAATTGTGGAGGCAGTCGACATTCTACCTAAGTACTTTCTTGAGGACCTGATTCACATCAGCCGATATTTGCCTCCTGCACCTCTCCTCACTCGCTCGGGATACAGCATGTCGCAGGTGCTTGGCTCAGAGCATTCGCTTACTCCGACGACGACAAATATCCTTCCTCTTGTCCACTCTGAGTTTGAAAAGCATCAACAAACATTGGTTCTCAATGAAGAGGCTCTTGAATGGCAGAAGGAAGTTTTGGGAATTGAGCATCCCGAAACACTCTCCACCATGAAGAACCTTGCTCACGTCTACCCCCAGCTTGGCCGGCATCACGATGCATCGGTCCTCAACGAGGAGCTGCTTAAGCTGCACAAGAGTACTATGGGAAATGAGCATCCCGATACTCTGGCAGTCATGCACAACCTTGCTCAGGTCTACTTGGAGCTCGGACGACTCAACGAAGCATTATTGCTCAATGAAGAGGCGCTTAAGCTGCGCAAGAATGTTCTAGGAAATGAGCACCCTGATACTCTGGCAGGGATGAACAACCTTGCCCATGTTTACTCTGAGCTCGGACGACACCATGATGCATTGTTGCTCAACGAAAAGGTAGTGGAGTTGAGCAAGAGTATTCAAGGAAATGAACATCCTGGTACTCTGGCAAGCATGAGCCACCTCGCTCAGGTTTACTCTATGCTCGGACGGCTCCACGATGCATTGGTTCTCAATGAGGAGGTACTTAAACTGAGCCAGAATGCTCTAGGAAATGAACATCCTCACACAATAATTACAATGAACGACCTCGCTCACGTTCATTTGAACCTTGGCCATCATCAAGAGGCGTTGGTACTCAGCAAAGAGGCCCTTGATCTGAGCGAGCGTGCTCTGGGCAGCGGACATCCGAAATTTCTGCCATCCATGAGGATCCTTGCCGCTATCTACTGTGAACTTGGACAGCACCGTGACGCATTGGAACTCAATGAGAGGGCGCTTGAGCTGAGTAAGAGTGTTTGGGGAAATGAGCACCCTCAGACTTTGATAGCCAAGAACAACATTGCTCGCGTCTATTCCGAGCTTGGGCAGCATCAAGATGCATTGCAAATCAACGAGGAAGCACTCGAGCTTAGTAAGCGGCTTCTGGGAAGCGAGCATCCTAGGACTCTGACCGCCATGAACAAAATTGCGCATGTTTATGGTGAAGTGGACCGAATGCATGAGGCCTTGGCGCTGTATGAGAACGTGCTTAAGATGAGCAAACGCGTTATGGGGCCTGAGCATCCTGATACACTGATAGTCATGAACAACCTGGTTCATGTCTACTCTGAACTTGGTCGACACCAAGAAGCATTAGCGATGGTTGGGGGGGTCTTCGGGCTGGGGAAACGGGTTCTGGGAAGTGACCACCCAATTACTGTCCGCAGCTCAAAAGTGGCGGAAAAGCTTCGCAACGAGCAGACTGTAATCGAGATTGTGTGATCAGTTCCTTCAATATATACATATATATATCAAGCAAACAATGATTAGCTATAAATTATGCATCCTTTCCTTCTAGAATTAGTTTCAAATTTTGTACTAGATCCTCCTTGGGAAGTCCCAATATTTCGTTCCACAGCTTCCCAGATTTACCTAAACCGACTTTGCCAATTAGCATGGCCTGAATTACTACGAATACTTCCTTTGGTGATCCTTGACCACTCTTTATAAAGGTCTCGGAGTCGATTTCAGTGACTTTGAATTTTTCTCCTGTGATTTGTTCCAGGGCCGTCAAAATGTCTCGTTGGGACACTTCGTGACTAGCCACTCCAACATATTGGTTCTTTGTCTTCTCAAATGCTTCCGAGGTTGAGAGAGTTGCAACGACGGCCTTCCCAATCGTTGACAAGTTTGTTGCATGAAACTTGGTGTCCCCGCCATCCAGAAGGTCAACTTTGCGGTTAGCCAAGTCGAAGCCTTGAAGGCCTACTTTCATGCCAAAATCAAAGAACGAGCCTGTTTGAATGACCGTCCACGACATAAGGCTCTCTTTGCTGATGAGATAGTCTATGATGTCCCTCTTCTCCTGTAACACGGGGAGAAATGCGATGGCTTCGGCGGATGTTTCGTTTCCGAACTCGGATGGGAAAAAGCGTTTGACTCCAGCAGCAAGAGCAGCATCAGCCACAATCTTCTGAACTGTGTATCCGCCAAAGCCGATGACAGAGACAACGACATCTTGCCCTGTCAATGCTGGTTGAAGTGAGGATGGTGTGTAGTCAGCTTTCAAAACCTTCACGTCAGACCTAATGTATGGATGAGTAAGCACAGGTGCAATCCGATAGATCAGGCACTTACGGAAAGTTGGCTTTCGAATCTGGTCTTACCAACGCAGAAACAGTAAATGTTTTCGCTTCCAGGAATGCATTAATGATTGCAGAACCTAAGGTACCGCTTGCCTATTCAGAAGTGTGTATAGGAATCGGATCATGCTCTTCAACCATGGCACGAGAAAGAACATACCCCAACGACAATGACATTGGTTACATCCATATTTGTAGAAAAGCAGTTTAGATCTTTGGGTGTGAGTTACTTGGAAGTCCAGTTCCAACGGTGTTTTTAAATGGCATGCTCCTAGATGCAATCTGCGAACGAGTCGGCATATATGCAACTATAATGCCTCAAACACCGTGGACGGGAAGGCCATGACTAACGTTACGCCGACTCGGATTAAGTAAAGGATTGCTCAGCAACGAGTCTTCATAATGAAAAGAGTTCAGCAGGCTAGAGTAAGCGTCAAGGATTATGACAAAAACGTAATAGGTACTATAGCAACTTGCAGCGTCACCCATTGTGGATCCAAAGAAAGGCCTAAAGTGGAGCTTAAGGATGTAAAAGTGAATCTTCTCCCAACTTGACTTCTTCTTGGTAAGACATTCGACTATGGCATCAACCTGGACAATGTGGCGCGGCAGCTTCAAATCAGCCCTGGATAGATACCGGAGGAAGATGGGATTCCTTGGAGTGAAATCGAAATGTTTCGAGCAATGTAGAGATGGGCTATGTAATAATACAGCAGGTGACTAAGGCCTATAGCACAACATCCAGTTTGATCCAAATTCTGTCCCTGCAAGATCGAGAGTAGCAATTTTTTGTGAGATTATCAAGGTATTGCCGGGCCGATACAGATATGTGGTGATGATGTCTGGAAGCCACATGATTCTGTTCATGGTGGGAAGCTGAACGACCCAACCATCGCCGTCAACGGTCCATTTCAACTAAAATGAGAATGAGTATAATGAAAGCAATTAAAAATACCAAATACCTGGGGCAGCGAGGGTATAGGAAACGCTGAGTTATGTTCTAAGGTATTTTCACAGTCGAAAGCAGTAGAATTGATGTTGTGAATGGACTCGCTTAGTTTCCGGAGTTCGCTGGCCCATCTAATGTCCCAGATCCGCACCGAGTTGTCAGCAGAGCCAGACACAATGAGAGTGCCATCAGAGGAAAAAGCAACGGAACTGAGATAATTTCCGTGGCCATCGAGTTTCAGAATTTCCTCTCCCGTCTCAACATCCCAAACTCGCACAGAGTTGTCGCTAGAGCCAGAAACAATACGAGTGTTATCAAAGGAGAAGGCGACGCATTGGACAGAACCTGCATGACCGTCGAGTTTCTTCATTTCCTCGCCCATCTCTGCATCCCAGATCCGCAAGGACCCGTCCTCAGATCCAGACACAATGTGCCGGTCATCGCGCGAGAGGGCGACGGAGAGGACTCGTTCAGTGTGACCATCGAGTTTCATCATTTCTTGTCCCGTCTTGGCATTCCAAACCCTCACAGAGCAGTCATGAGAACCAGTCACAATGCGATTCCCATCAGAGGAGAAGGCAACGGAATACACATCTTGTGTGTGGCCATAGAGTCTCTCGATTTCCTCTCCCGTTTCGACATCCCAGACCCGTACTATGGGGTCACGAGATCCAGACACAACGCGCTTTCCATCAGGGGAGAAGGCAACAGAAAAGACAAAAGTTGTATGACCACCGAGTTTCTTAATTTCCTCTCCCCTGTCGACATCCCACACACGCACAGAGTTATCACCAGAGCCAGACACAACGTGCCTGCCGTTAGGCGAGAAGGCGATAGAAAAGACAAAATATGTGTGACCAATGAGTTTCTTGATCTCCTCTCCCGTCCCCGCGTCCCAAACCTGCATAGAGCCATCATCAGATCCGGACACAATCCTAGTGTCATCAGGGGAGAAAGCAATAGACAGGACACTTGTTGCGATGCTGTCGATTCTGTTGATTTCCTCACTCATCTCGACATCCCAGACTCGCACAGAGCAGTCCGCAGATCCAGATACAATGCTAGTGTCATCCGGAGAGAAAGCAACTGACCATACAAAGCTTGTGTGGCCATCGAACTTCTTGATTTTTTCCCCCGTGCTTACATCCCAAACACGCACGGAGCTATCAATGGAACCGGTCACAACGCGAGTACCATCGGAGGAGAAGGCGAGTGAATTAATATCTTGGGTGTGACTGAGTCGCTTGATTTCCTCTCCCGTCTCGACATTCCAGACCAGCACAGACCAATCTTGAGAGCCAGACGCAATGCGCATGCCATCACGGGATATGGCCACCGAAAGTATACAACCTGTGTGGCCATTGAGCTTCTTAATCTCGTCTCCCGTCCCAACGTCCCAGACCCGCACCAAGCAGTCATCAGAACCAGACACAATACGAGTACCATCAAAGGAGAAGACGACGGAATTAACATCCTCTATGTGTCCAAGTTTCATGATTTCCTCTCCCGTTTCAACATTCCAGACTCGCGCAGAGCAATCCTTAGACCCAGACACAATGCGTGTGTTATCACGAGATATGGCAACGGAGAGGACACGATCTGTGTGACCATTGAGTGTCTTGATCTCTTCTCCCCTGTCAATGTTCCAGGACCGCACAGAGCCGTCATCAGAGCCAGACACAATGCGAATGCCATCAGAGAAGAAGATGACGGAATTGACATAATCTGTATGACCCTCGAGCTTCATGAGTTCTTCTCCCGTCTTGACATCCCAAACTCGTACAGAGCAGTCACCGGAGCTAGATACAATGCGAGTGCCGTTAGGGGAGAAGGCGACGGAATAAACCGATAAAGTGTGACCGTGGAGAGTCATCAGCAATTGGGTACCAATACCACGAGTATGTATGTTTGGGAGATGGGAAAATCGTGCCCACCACCTTTTCAGCAAAGGGAAACGCGGCGCTGTGTACACCAACGTCGACATGTAAAGGTGTGGTGTTGATTTCGACGCATGACTACCTTTGAATACGGTGGCAAAGTGTGAGGCTGCGGATAAATCTTTGTATAGGTTGGGTGAGTCCGGAAATTGCTACGACCAGGTCAGATTGAACTTCAGCCTTGTCAGAATAATTACTCACGCGAAAAGTGTGCTGTTGTACCATATTGAGGAGGCCGGCACACAAGCTCGATTGTTGCACTAGGTTCATTGCCTCAATCCAGAACAACAAGGTCTCGTCCAAAAATCGAGCAATATCCTCTTGGATTTCATGTTCTAGACCTTTGGAGGTATGAATAGCCCAGTACCGGCATACGTATCGTAAAAGTTTTGGAATATGGATCTCTATTCGCGCCGCTAAATCCTCCACGTCGGAATCTAATAGAAATGAGGAAGGAAGGCGGCAGAGATTGAATTTCAAGCGCGATCTCATGACATCGAAGCACCGACGAGCTAGTATTGCGTGACGGATGAGAGGGTTACAGGATGCATCCAAGTTTCCTCCAGGAAAAGCGATGCTCGCACTAGCAGAAGAAAGGAGAAAATCAAGAAACGAAGCATGATACCAGGTAATGCAACCCTCCGAAATCCAGAGGACTGCGTGGAGCCTGCGAAGAAGATCTTCCACCAATTCGCGAACGCTCTCTACGTCGTCGTCGTTATCCTCTTCCGACACAAGACTAACCAGAACATCCACAGAGACACGGTCTTCGGTACAAATGATTGTGTGGAGTAGGTTGATTCGATCCGAGAGGGCAGTACCATTTCGGTGTTCGAAGGCATCAGCTAATACCTGAGAATACAATGTATCGATAGGGCGTGTTGTCGAGTTACTCGATGGAATTCCATTCATTAATCCCTTTAGCGCTTGGCGTTGTTCTCGTGTTGTAGTTCCAGAGGTGGGATTTGCCACGAGGACAGCAGTAGATGCAAATATGAAGAGGCCATCTGCCTTGGTCGCGATGTTTTGTAGCAGCGTAGAATCAGCAGATGTATTGAGCTTTGGAAGACGGTGGTGGAGATAACGACAAATGTCCTGTTCGATTTCGTTCGTGGGGATGTCATAGAGGCGGCAAATAGCCTCAGAAGGGAGTGACCGGCAGACCTCAGAAAGTTCTGGGTGCGGGCGGCTAGTGACGAAAAATTTTATGCCTTTGAGATGGCCCTGTTCGACCGCCTTGAATAAGCTCTTCAAAAAAGCAAATCCACCAGATATTTCATCTCCGTCTTCCTGAGAAACAATCTCGTCAAGAGCATCAATGATGATAAGGAATGGAGGATTGCCTGGAGAACGACTGCTAGAAGAGGCATCCCAGGGCTGAACTAGGAGGGAGTCCATTTGTTTGGGAATTATTCGCAAAGAATCAATTATATTTGCGTCCTTCAAGAGCTCCAATGAATAAAATGGGCACAATCTTGCCAATTGATAGGCAATCGTCGGTATAATGTAAACCTGTTGGTTGGTGTCCGTGAATTTCCGAGAGCAGAAAAACGTAACCACAGCTGGAAGGGTCTTATCCCCATCGAATTTCTTCGCAATTGTTCGGGCAATGGTCGATTTGCCCGAGCCGCCTTCGCCGACCATCCAGAAGACCGTTGGACTATCAAGGGACTGACTGCAAGCCCAGGTCGTAATGCGCTCCAGAACTGGCTCGCGAGTGGCAGGTGCACATATTGCCCGATCTACACTACCCGGAGAGGCGCCGACAACGACAGTATTATATTGCGCATGTTGAGAACGAAGCCAATGATCTCGAAGGACCGCCTGTTCCGCTTTGTCAAATGGAGAAGTATGCTGTCTGAGAATCCATACCTGCTGCATTTCCGTCAGCATCGGCTTCAAAGCTTCTGTAGCTCTGATGCCCGCAGTGACGGCTTTTATCTTCGCGAAAGATAGAACTAAATGCACCCCGTGAAATGAAAAGCACATAAATGACATACCGTAAATCGATCAACGAAACCTTTGAGTTCTCTCTCAATTCTCCTCATATCCTCAGCGTCCTTGTCCCGTTTCGCGTATGCCTTGAAATGAGATTGAGTCCTGAGTATCTCCAGGTCAACTAAGAGAAGGGTTTCCAAATAACTACAAATTGTAAGAGTTCACATTTTTCAAAAAATCCTGGGTCATAGCAACCTTTGAAACGACTTCAGCTCAGCTTTTAGCGCTTCCAGCCGATGCTCTCCCTCTGTGATGTAGAGCTCCGCCAAGCATTCAATAACAGTATACGCATATTTAGTGACCATTGAAATGACCTCGTCACGTCGCTCCTTATTCCCTTGGACTTCCTGTGCCTCTGGATGAGATTTTTATCATAGTCCAACTTGCATCTGTTTCCTCACCTCGTAAATTTTGAGTATCTGAGCGACGACACCGGTCACGGCCTTAATATAGGGGATCTTATTCAAGGCTTCCGCAGCATCTTTGGTGATTCGGCAAGTGGTAATAAGATTGTTCAATACCAAGTCGTGGGTCGGTGCGGGAGAGCTGATAGGTTTGGGTGGAGTCTCTATCCCAGAACGGGGCCCAGAGGAGGGATTTCCAGGAGCCACATGAGGTGCTAGAAAAGATTTCAAAGCCTTAGAAATGGAGTTGGGTTTCGGCATGAACAGGTAGAACGAGAGTAAGTATTCAGCTGCATAAGGTTCGGAAGCTGATGCCCAATGTTGCTTCCTTCCCCACGGTCACACTTATATCGCTTGCAGACAATCTCGCAACAAATTTTACAGTCGATATAGCTCCCTGATATTCTCCTCTTCGTGAGTTTACTCTACAGTCGCATTTCTTCCTTACTGACTTCTTCGAGGAGCATACCCTTTTGTTTCTTTGCTGTTGTCGGTCAACAATCTATTTTCATCAAACCACGACTCCTCTCTCTCTACCCCAACTACGCGCGAGACCCTACATCCGTAGAAGGGCAGATTGGCATCAATAATGCGCCGGATTATTTTAACAGACTCAAGGTTACACTCAAAGTCCTTCTATGTGTTCACTGTGTTTACGAAGAAACATACGCAGTCATCATACACACCCTGCCACTGTCTGCAGTATCAGACATGCATGGAGAGGATTTGGCAAGTTCCCGACAACGTTCCCGCAGGCGTGATTCACATGATGGACTCGAGCCATCAAACCCACTACTCTCGAATTTGTGTGGCTCCTATCATCCGCTCTACCGCGAATATGATAACCCTGCCTTTATTTAGGAGCGATTATAAGAGGCTGCACTGTTAGCCTTGCAAGTTTGTTTCTGCTCCCCACGATTCTGGTATAAATATGCCCACACCTGAGAATCACCTCCGCAAGAAACGAATTCATAATAAGAGTAGCTGCAAAACTTGTAAAAGTGCGTTCTTGCTCGATTCTAGTGATGTTCATGCATTCTGATTGGAATTCGTCAGAGAGGCGAGTCAAGGTGTGCTGCTCCATTTTATTTGTCGACAACAGCGTGATACTCCACTCGCTCTCTAGTGTGATCAAACTAGGTATTTCATGCTACCCCTTTTCTCACCTTACCCAACTCCATTCGAAATCCGGTTTTCCGTCATGCCTCAACTACGCAAAACGTGGAATCCAGCGTGACTGGCGGAGATCTCAAGCAGGAACTGTTGGTGAAAATACACATGTGAAGTTACAGCAGGTAGCTATGGTTTATAGCACAATGTCCAATTTGAGCCAAATTCTACCCCGGCAAGATCGAGAGTGGCTGTTTTTGATGAGATTATCAAATTATTGGCGGGTCGGTACAGATATGCTATGAAGATATCTGGGAGCCACATGATTCTATTCATGGTCGGAAGCTGAACAATCCAACCATCATCGTCAACAGTCCATTTCAACTAGCAAGCGAATAAGCATGATAGCAGCTGTTTATCATGAAAAATACCTGGGGCAGCGGGGGTGTGGGAAGCGTCAAGTCAGAATTTAAGTTGTTTCCATCAGCAAGGGCTTGAGAATTGACATTGTGTATGGACTCGCTTAGTTTCAGCAGCTCACCGGCGGACCTAACGTCCCAAACCCGCACGGAGTTGTCATGAGAGCCAGACACAATGAGATTACCATCAGAGGAGAAGGCAACGGAACTAACGCGATTCGCGTGACCATTGAGCTTCATGATCTCTCCTCCCGTCGCAGCATCCCAAACTCGCACAGAGCGGTCGAGAGAGCTGGAGACAATGCAGGTTCCATCGAAGGAGAAAGCTGCAGAAAGGACAGCATCTATATGACCATCGAGTTGCATGATTTCCTCTCCCGTCTTGGCGTCCCGGACCCGCAATTCGTCATTAGACGCAGACACAATGCGAGTCCCATCAGGGGAGAAGGTGACGGAATGAACGGGGTTTATGTGACTGGTGAGTTTAATCGTTTGCTGTTCCATCTCAACATCCCAAATCCTCACAGAGCTGTCATGAGAGCCAGTCACGATGCGCTTACCATCAGGGGAGAAGGCGACAGAGTAGACAGCGGATCTATGTCCGTCCAGCCTCTTGATTTCCTTTCCCATTTCGACATTCCAGACAAGCACAAGATGATCATCAGAGCCTGACGCAATGCGTGCTCCATCAGGGGAGACGGCCACCGAAAAGACACCACCTGTGTGACCATTGAGTATTTTAGTTTTATGTCCCGTCCCAAGATCCCAGACTCGCACAGACCGGTCATTAGATCCAAACACAATGCGAGTCCCATCAGGGAAGAAGACGACTGAATTGACAGAGCCTGTATGACCGTCAAGTTTCATGATTTCATCTCCCACGCCCACATCCCACACTCGCACAGAGCCATCGCCAGATCCAAACACAATCCTAGTGTCATCAGGCGAGAAAGCAACAGAAAAGACAGGTGCTGTGGGGCCGTCGGTACTCTTGATTTCCTCACTCATCTCGACATCCCAGACTCGCACAGAACAATCGTCAGATCCAGATACAATGCTAGAGTCGTCAGGGGAAAAAACAACGGAGGAGACAGAATTTGTGTGGCCGTTGAGTTTCTTGATTTCCTCTCCCATCTCAACATCCCAGATCCGTACAGAGTTGTCAGCGGAGCCAGACACAATGCGGGCGCTATCATGGGAGAAAGCAACGGAAAATACCGATCTTGTGTGACCATAGAGTTTCATGATCTCCTCTCCCGTCTCGGCATCCCAGACTCGCACAGAGTGGTCATCGGAGCCAGACGCGATTCGAGTGGCATCAAAAGAGAAAGCGACGGAGAAGACACAACCTCTGTGACCATCGAGTTTCATGATTTCCTCTCCTCTGTCGACGTTCCAGACCCGCACAGAGCAGTCATGAGAGCCAGACACAATGCGCTTATCATGAGGGGAGAAGGCAACGGCATTGACGCGACGGGTGTGACCACTGAATTCCAAAATTGCCTCTCCCTTCTCAATATCAAAAACCCACACAGAGTGGTACTCAGCGCCAGCCACGATGTGATTCCCATCAGAAGAGAGGGCGACAGAAAGGACAGGACCTGTGAAATCCCTGAGTTTCTTGATTTCTGCTCCCGTCTCGACATTCCAGACTCGCACATAGCCGTCATCAGAGCCAGACACCATGCGTGTCCCATCAGAGGAAAAGGCGACTGAATTGACATAGCTTTCATGTCCTTCAAGTTTCATGATTTCTCCTCCCGTCTCAACATCCCAGACCCGTACATAACAGTCCCTAGAACCAGATACAATGTGCACGCCCTTAGGGGAGAAGGCGACGGAGTTGACCTGTTTCGTGTGGCCGTGGAGAGTCATCAGTAATTGGGCACCAATACCATGTGTACGTATATCTGGAAGATGTGCAAATCGTGCCCGCCACTTTTTCAGCAATGGGAAACGCGGTGCTGTGTATGCCAACGTTGACATGTAAAGGTGTGGTGTTGACTTCGACGCATGGCTGCCTTTGAATACGGTGGAAAAGTGTGAGGCTGCGGATAAGTCTTTGTACAGGTCGGATACTTTCGGAAATTGCTACGGTTAGGTCAGATTAAACTTCAGCTTTGTCAAAAAGAAGTGCGTACACGTAACTTATACTGTTGTACCATATTGAGAAGGGTGGCACACAGGCTGGATTGTCGCAGTAGGTTCATTGCCTCAATCCAGAACAGCAGGTTCTCGTCCAAAAATCGCGCGATATCCTCCCGAACTCCGTGTCCTATACTTTTAGAAGTATGAATGGCCCAATATCGGCAAACATATCGTAGAAGTTGGGGGATATGATTCTCGACTCGCGTAGCTAAATGCTCCACCTCAGAATCTAATAGAAACGAGGATGGAAGCTGGCATATATTGAATTTCAAGCATGACCGCATAATATGAAAACACTGGCGAGCCAATATTTCGTGCTGTACGCCAGGGTTGCAGGACGCGTCCAACTTTCCTCCAGAGCAAGTGATGCTGGCACTAGCCGAAGAAAAGAGAAAATCAAGAAACGAAGTATGGTACCAGGTAATACAACCGTCCGAAATCCAGAGGACTGCATGGAGCCTGTGAAGAAGATCTTCTACTAATTCGCGAATGCTGTCTTCGTCGTCGTCGTCGTCCTCTCTCGATATAAGACTAACCAGAACATCCACAGAGACACGATCTTCGGTACAAATGATTGTGTGAAGTAGGTTCATTCGATCCGAGAGAGCAGAGCCGTTTCGGTGTTCGAATGCGTCCGCCAGTACCTGACAATACAAATTATTGATAGGGCTTGTTGCCTTGTTATACGATGAAATTCCATCGAGCAATCCTATGAGAGCCTGGCGCTGCTCCCGTGTCGTGGTTCCAGACGTGGGATTGGCCACAAGGACAGCGGTAGATGCAAATATGAAGAGGCCATCCGCCTTAGTCGCGATACTCTGTAGCAGCGAAGAATCAGCAGGTGCCTGGAGTTTTGGAAGGCGGTGGTGCAGATATCGACAAATGTCCTGTTCGATTTCGTTCGTAGGGACGTCATAGAGGCGGCAAATTGCCTCAGAAGGAAGTGACCGGCAGACCTCAACAAGTTCTGGGTGCGGGCGGCTGGTAACAAAAAACTTTATGCCTTTGAGATAGCCTTGCCCAACAGCCTTGAATAAACTCTTCAAGAAGGCAAATCCTCCAGATATTTCATCTCCGTCTTCTTGAGAGACAATCTCATCAAGAGCATCAATGACTATAAGGAAGGGGGGATTGTCGAGCGAACGACCATCAGAAGAGGCATTCCAGGGTTGAACGAGTAGAGAGTCCATTTGCTTAGCAAGTACTCTCAAAGAATCAACTATTTTGACATCCTTCAATAGTTCCGATGAATAAAATGGGCACAGTCTTGCTAATTGATATGCAATCGTCGGTATGATGTAGACCTGCTGGTTGGCGTCTGTGAATTTCCGAGAACAGAAGAACGTAACCACAGATGGAAGCGCCATATCCTCGTCGAATTTCTTGGCAATTGTTCGGGCAATGGTCGACTTGCCTGCACCGCCTTCGCCGATCATCCAGAAGACAGCTGGACTATCAAGGGACTGACTGCAAGCCCAGGTCGTAATACGCTCCAGAACTGGCTCGCGAGTGGCAGGCGCACATATTGCCCGATCTACACTGCCAGGAGAGGCGTCCACAATGACAGTGTTATACTGTGCATGTTGAGATCGAAGCCAATGGTCTTGAAGAGCGGCCTATTACACTTTGTCAGATAGACAATTGTGTTATCTGAGAAACCATACCTGTTGCATTTCGGTCAACATTGGCTTCAAAGCTTCTGTAGCTCTGATGCCTGCAGTGACTGCTTTTATCTTTGTGAATGATTAAATTAAATCCACTTGATGAACTTGAAAGGACGTAAATGTCGTACCGTAAATCGGTCAACGAAACCCTTGAGTTCTCTCTCCATTCGTCTCATATCCTCTGCATCCTTGTCCCGTTTCGCGTACGCCTTCAACTGAGACTGAGTCCTGAGAGATTCCAGATCATTTAAAAGAATGGTCTCCAAATAACTAAAATTTGCATCAGCTGGTGCTACTCGTAATTTGAAGGTCGAAGTTACCTCTGAAAAGACTTCAACTCAGCTTTAAGTGCTGCTAACCGGTACTCTCCTTCAGCAGTGTAGAGGTCCGCAAGACATTCAATGACAGTATATGCATATTTAGTGATCAGTGAAATCATTTGTTTACAACGCTCCTTGTTCCCTTGAACTTCCTGTGCTTTTGGATGAGAATTTCATCACAGTAGAGCAACCGTTTCCCAACCTCATAAATTTTGAGTATCTGAGCGACGACGCCAGTCACAGCTTTGATGTATGGAATCTTATTGAGAGCTTCCGCGGCGTCTTTGGTGATTCGGCAAGCAGCAGCAAGATTGTTCAACACCAGATCGTGTGTGGGGCCGCTGTATGTGGGCGGCTTGATGGGTGTCGCCGGTCCTGGTATCGCAAAACGGCGAGCTGCAGGGGGACTTCCAGGAGCTACAAGAGGACCAATCAAAGATTTGAAAGCATTAGAGAGGGTTTTGGATTCCGACATAGGCCGATAGAATGAGAGTAAGAATTCAGCAGGTGGTGTTCGGAAGCAGATGCTCAAGCGCTTAAAGGTGCATCCTTCGCACGGTCACACTGCTACCCCTCCTGCGACAAGTTGGACATGAAATTATAACCTCTGATATTCTCCTCAACATGAATTTTCTCCCTACGGGCACTTCCTACTTCGTGACCTCCTCTTCGACTGTGCTGCTCATTCGACCTCACAACCTTGAAATCATAGTTCTATGGCAATGTCCTTTCACTATGCTTGAACCGAGTTTCATGTTGTACTGTACGCGACTAGTCTTGCCATCATGCGTCTTCGAACGCATTTCCCACCGTTTCTGCGGTCAGCCAGAGCTCAGGAAAGGATTCAATACCTTGATTTCAAGGCTTTCACATTCAAAGGGCATCTCCAGAATAGAAAACGACTGCGGTCGGGCAGGATGGATGTTTATACACAAGGTAATTACAGGAATTCCAGGAATGGTGTCCAATTATGTCCTTCAGAAACCCAGGCTCGAAAAGATGGTCCGCTTGGAGGACGTGAAACCTCATAAACCCTCGAGATCGGATGAGAGAGGATGAAGGTTATGTTTCCTGTGCGCATATGGGCGTTAGACTTACAGAGAGCGTTGCATACCTTGGCAGGCTCCTGACGAGTTTCCTGCTTACTTGATTCGCACTTCGAACTGGAGTCATGACACCGTGCAAAACGATAGACGATCTGCGAGCATTCGTGATTGAAGGATTGAGCTTCAGAATCGATATTTGAGGACGAACTCTCTCTGCCTCTTCCCGATTTTTCTGTTTCTGTAGGTTGTTGTTGGAATAGAGCTGACGTGAAGACTCAGCTCATTGGTTTTCTGTCGCATAATTTTGCGTCGATTTACCTTTACCGCCGAGCATTTTGCATCCCGTGAAAACGTGGTGGGCTGAGCTTTTTTTGGCTCGTCTCAAAAAGTTTCAAAAACGCCTCATCAAGCCCTGCAACAAAGACACCCCGAAACAAAGCCAGGCTGATCCACAAAACCATTCAATTCAAGGGTTAGGTCACCTTCCTTTTTACTTGTGAAGGTAGAGGGGAAGACTCAAATTTCCACGGACATCTTGTCCGTTCTGACACCAAGAAACCTTCAAATACATCCATCATAATTAGGCGAACCGAAACCAGTTACGATCACCACCGCACCGCAGACCAACGAAAGGATCTTCACTAAGACTCAAAAGCAAACTGAAGACGATATAATGACTCCCTTCCCGTTCCTCCGTTCCCCTACAATCTCAGTCCTCGTTCATAGGCTTCACTCATTTGCCTCTTTCACGAAATGCGCTTCTTCACCACTCTTGCTTGTGCTCTTGGAGCCTCGGTCTCTGTGGTTTCCGCTGCACACACCCGCGGCCGCAATGCCCTGCGAATGGCTCAAGGGCTCCCTCCGCTTCCCCCTCGCATGCCCACAAGAATTGACACCGGTAGGCACTCCTTCACTACACGAGCCTCTTGGCACCTCATCTTTTTTGGATCCAGCTCGTCGCAATCTCCCCTCTGGTATCTCTGCCCCGCTCTTGTTCGATGGCGACTTTGAGGCTGATAGCGGCTCACCCTGGACCTATGACTATTCTGCTCGTAGCGACGATCCAACACTTTGCCATTCCGGATCTCATTGCGGGTGCCTACCATTATTTTCACCCTCCGGTACTCACGCTGATTGTTTCTTAGACTTATACAGCCTGGTTCATTCGGGGGTGCCCGCATCGAATATCTCATGACACTTACCCCCAAGACCGATTATACGTTGACGTTCTATGAACGTTTCCAGAAGGACCCGGCGAAGGACCCGACCGACAACGATGTGGAATGCTTCCCTACTGTCGCCGTGGATGGCGGTCTGAAATGGGAGCCTCAGCCTCAGGGAAGTATTGCTCAGCCCTCAACAACTTATACCCAGCGCACTGCGGCCTTTACTTCATCCAGTAGCGGCATTATTAAGATGTCCTTCATGTCAAATTGTTTCACGTACAATACGGGCACATGGCTTATCGACGATGTCAGTGTCGCTTTGGCTAGTACCCCTGGCAATACTCCCCGTCGCAAATAAACACATATAATGAACGCCAAGGACTTCACTTCACCACCTTCATTCATTCTTGTTGGATCGACTTTCATAGATTGCCCTACATTTTTTCATGGACTTTTAGATTTCCGTTTATTAGAGGTCTCGGAACACTACGCACTCACGCCTTACAAATTATTGTCATTCTCTCAAGCAGCAGCTATAATGACATTCCTTTTTCAAAGATGTCACACTCCTACCTCATTATCATCGGTTCCTACCCTTTGCTCTTCGCTGTAACACACTATGCACTGATGTATCTGTGCAGGATGAAAGGGTGTTATGTCCACATGTCATTGGAAAAACAGACAGATATGAAAATCTAGCCACAGACTAAAGTCAACCTGGACAAACATCACCCAGCACACCCGTGAAGATCACAGAAGGCAGAAGATGAACCCAGAGGCATTCGTAATTGACACTTGACTGCTTCCAGAATCAATGCTTGCGACAAGCCTTTGGTCCATTTTTCTTACGTTTTTGTGGGTTGTTGGTGGAAAAAATTGACGTGAAGATCGCTAATTGGAATATGGGCGTAGGTACTTGGATATGTTGCATATTCAGAGATGAGCGAATTTTTCTGATTTGTAGAATGGACTGAATGGAGAGAGCCACCAACAAGGTCACGATGGAGACCGGGGCGGCAACCAAGCGTCACTCACCTGTCCATCAGAAATGCTCTTGACCACTTCCTTTATATACGAATTCCGGTAACGTGCTGTTCTTGTACACCGCGCTTCCATCTGTGCGCATTTCTTGTGCTTTTCTGGTCTTAGCATGCGCACACCTGAGGATCACCTTCGCAAGAGACGAATCCATAGTAAGAGTAAGCAGGGCTGTAAAACTTGTAGAAGCGCGTTTTTGTTTCCACTCTTGTGATGTTCGTGCGTTCTAATTGGAACTTTTCAGAAAGGCGAGTCAAGGTGTGTTGCCCCAATCTGTTTGTCTGCAACGCCGTGATATACTCGCCGTAGTGTGACGAAACTAAGTAATCCATGCTGCTACTTTCCGCACCTTTCCCTAACTCCATCTCGCAACCAGTTTTCCATCTTGCCTGAACTGCACAAAACGTGGCATCCAGTGTGATTGGCCGCTACCGCTCACAGAAACTGGCGTCGAAAATGTCAGTAAAGAAGTGAATGGTCCCACAATTCAGCCCATTTTTACCCAAGGTCTTTCCCATTATGACCTTGAACTTCTCCACCACTTCACAACAACAACGGCTGTCTCCCTTCTCGATGTGCATGGCATTGAATCCTCTCTTATTCTTGGCATCTATCAGAGACATGGGCCAAGACTGGCTCTAGCACATCCATTTCTCATGCACTCACTTCTTGCCATATCAGCCCTGCATCTTCACTGGCTAGTTCGAAAAGGCAAACCGTCTACTACCAGCCCCTATTATGCGCTTTCGTGCTATCACCGAAAATATGCTGTCCAAACTTACAACTCTTTACGATGCGACAGAGTCTACTGCAGCATCCAATGCGTATGTGGTGGTCGTTCGGACGCTCAGTTCCTCACAAATCTCATCCTTTCGCTTCATGCGATTTGTGATGTAATGGTCAATGTTCCTGATCGTGTACACCCAACTGTACGTACTGTCTACTGGTACACTAACGGACCGAAGGTGCTTGATACATTTTATCGCACCACGGATGGGCAAACCCTCGTGGGAGCAACTTCTCCAGCGTCATCTCAAGGGCAAGGGCCGAGCGTGTACTTTCCCAATATCTCGTATACACTTCACAGCTCGCCTACGTGTATTCCATTGTCCCCACTCCTATATTCCCTCCACACCCCACATGCCGGGGCTCCAGACGACACTGAACTTCTACACCCAAACCCTCCGAACATCGCTCAGATGTACGCCGACTTCGTCCACGCGCTCCATGTTGGTTATAGACTCTTTTTCGAAAGACACGCACCAATGAGGGTTGTGATGATCTGGGTGGCAGCTATGCTTCCGAAAGAGACGGCCGGGTTCATCGCTGAGAGGCGTCCTCGGGCAATCATCGCTTTCGCCCATACCATGGTCCTCCACCGGTGGTGTAATCTACGTGAGGCTGCGTGGTGGGAGGTAGATCCTGACCAGACACTTTGTCGCGCGCGACAGATGCTTCCGAACGATTCTTGGAGGGAGTATTTGGACGCAAGTCTCCCCCAGAATAATTTTGAGGGATACTAGGGAGGTTTTCCTGGCTTAATCTGCGTATGTGCATGGCTCCGGTGCACTTCCCTATGCATTCAACTTTATTAACGCTGCCCATAACGATGACTGTTAACATGCATTATAACCTAGGTGTTCGATATCTGTAACCCAATGCATTACAAGTCGGACAAACTCAAAGGAATTTTCTTCGGTTTCCAAGTAAACACTTAAAGATTACCTCGAATTCTTCAGCTTAGGATCATCTGTCTCCAATCTGGAATACCACCGCGGACCAATCGATGGGCACTTAAATCTACCTAGCCTTCAACAATTTCTTGGGATACTATTAGACAAATGATCATGCGAAATGGTCAGGCGCTTCGAGCTTGCTGATACTGTCCAAACAATTAACACAGTTGTTCAGGTTGAACTCTCACCAGGAGCACAGAAAAATGTTCTTAAAATGGCTCAAGAATGCCTCATGCCAGCCCTGCAACAAAGACACCCCTAAGCGAAACTCGGCTCTTCAGAACCACGAAACCATTTGGTTGAAGGGTATGGTTTCCTTCCTTTGTACTTGGGAGGATAGAGAGTCGAGCCACATTTTTCAACCAACACTTTGTCTGTTCCGACACCAGGAAACCTTCAGATACGTCTTTCATAATTAGGTGAATCAAACCAGTTACAATCACTGCTGTACCAGAGACCCACGAAAGGATCTCCGCTAAGGTACAAAAGCAAACTAACTAACTACTGCATACGAATTGTCTTCCGGTCCCTCCCTTCCCCTACAATCTCAAACCTGATTCGTAGGCTTCACTCTTTCGCCTGTGTCACAATATGCGCTTTTTCACTATTGCTTGTGCCATTGGCGCTTCAATCTCTGCAATTTCAGCTGCACACATCCAAGGTCGCAATGCCCTGCGCATAGCCCAAGGTCTCCCACCTTTTCCTCCCCGCAGGACAACGGGAACTGACACCGGTATGCTCTGATTTATTCCCCGAACTTCTAGGCACCTCATCAGCTTTGAATCTAGCGCGTCGCAATTCTCCCTTCTGGCGTCCCTGTCTCCCTCCCTTACGATGGTGACTTCGAGGCTGACAGCGACTCTCCATGGGTCTATGGGCTGAATGGGAAGCTCATCGAAGATTCTACCCTTTGTCGCTCCAGTTCTCAGTGCGGGTGCCTGTCTTGCTTCGTCTTCCCTCACGCTCACAACTAATATTTTATTTCTAAGTCTTTTGCAAGCTACTAGAGCACTCTGGACCGGTAGTATGAAATACCCCTTGACACTTAGCCCATATACCCAGTATACGGTGTCATTCTGTGAGTATTTTCCAGCCTCCGGCGCTAAGAGTTGCAACGAGATTTTTGTAGTAGGCTCCGGCTCCAGCCAATGGCGTGGTCCACTTGTTCCTGCGTCTTCACCGTCTTATACCCAAGCATACTGTGGAATTTACTACATCTAGCAGTGGGAGTCTCGATTTATTATTTTCGCTACTCTGCGATAGTGGGGACACAGGCCAGTGGTACATCGACGACGTCACTCTAGCTTTAGCTACTCCTGACAATACTCCCATTCGCAAGTAAACTTATTTAGGTCATGGATGCCATGGACGGACTTCATTCACGATTATCTGGTCGACCTTCATAGAGTCTTCTGCTACTTTTCTTGGGCTGTAGATAACCGTTTATTAGAGTTGCTCACTATACTACACGCGTACACCGGTGCAAATTACCATTATTTTAGCAAACAGCAGCTACCAATGTTGGATTTTCGAGCGCGAAGCTGTCTATTGAGCATTGATTGCTCCCGAGCCGCGCAAACCCATTGTCCTCCTGTGCATTGTATATTACAAGCTTTTGTCTGGATTTCGAATACTATTGATTTATTATATAGTTTAGATTCCTATTGTACAATGTAGATACATATAAGTAGGTAGAAAAATCGAAAGTACCCTTGTGCGTTTGCTCAAGGGCTCCCTACTACAGATCGAAATCACAACCAATGTCATTCCTTTTGTGAAAAACGACACCACTCTTTGGTACATTATTGGAGCTTCCGATCATCTGCTATTCGTGGCAATTGTAAAAAAAAGAATGGGTCCAACTAACCCAGCACTTTGATGTATATCTGGCAGATCCTTCTGCGAAAGAACTCAGAGAAATGTAGTTCTACTGTACGGCATACAAACCGCCGTGATCTGGAAGCTTGGACGGAGAGTTGCAGAATGAGAGGGTATTGGTAGGTCGTCTCTGCCTGTTGTAGCTACTTCACTAGCTAGGAAGTAGTCATTAAAAAGGACAAGTCCACAAAGGCACAGATTCGAGAATCCAATCCCCAAGTGCAGAAGAGGCATCACTCATCTTTCGTAGCAAAAATGATAGCAGAAAAGGACCAAGCTTCACGAAAACCGACTAAAAGGTGTTGTACATGGGGAATCTTTAGATTTAGTATTATATCCACCAAAATGTTATAAACGTTGGAGCAAATGAATTCAGAGATTGCTCGTTGGCACAGCGCGCGTCCGTAAGACAATGGGACTCTTCCAGGGCGGGCGTGAGATGTAAGAATAGAGATTTCGAAGAAGAGATCATCACGAAGCAAAAGAGCGTCGGTTTGAGGGATGTCATGAAGGACATACCAAGTGAATCCAGAACCCGTTCCTTGTCCCAGCCAGTGCTTCCAACCGAAGATGGCCGGGTAGTTACCGGACGTGGATAGTGGGGACGTTTCAAGGGATTGTACACAAAGAGGGTGATAAACATGCGACAATCACAGAAATATAACTTGGTCGAATAAGAGGTTATGACGATGAAAGAAAGAGTGAAAACTGGACCGACAGCGTCCCTGGGGATGGTGAGAGAAAAGTGTGACGGACAGACACGAAGAATCTTTATATTATAGTAAAGTAATATAGCAATAGTAAAGTAATGGTGGTTCAAAAAGCTAAAGGTTATAAGTACTGGGGAGAATGAGTGAGAAACAGTAGAGCCGTTTCCTGCACACGTTGTGATCATCTCACTAGCCAGCTATCATTAGCATGGTAAGGTCTAACGGTCAACAGCAGCAGAAGCGGGAGCATGCCATCGGCTTATATCCTCAACGGACGCAACGGATGTCAAACATCCATTGCAATGCCAAGGAACCTCCAGGTACCATCAAAATTAGGTGACGGAAACCATTTACGATCACTTCCGTACCGCAGGCGAACGAAAGGATCTCCGCGTGGATTTAAAAGCACACTGAATACGAGGCAGAGACTCTCATCGGTTCCCTCTCCCCCTTACCTCAATTCCTATAGGCTTCACTCATTTGCCTCTTTCACGGGATGCGCTTCTTCGCCACTCTCGTTTGTGCTCTCGGCGTTTCAATCTCTGTGGTTTCTGCTGCACATATTCATGGTCGTAATGCCTTGCGAATGGTCCAAGGGCTCCCACCTCTTCCTCCTCGCAGGACAACAAGAACTGACACCGGTAAGCGATTCTCCAGTACACAAGCCTACCATTGCCTCATTAGTTTTACACCTAGCACGTCGCGGTTTGCCTTCTGGTGCCTCTACCTCACTCATGTTGGATGGTGACTTCGAGGATGACAGCAGTACTTCCTGGATTTATGAAGCCCCTGCTACTCGTAGCAGCGATTCTGCGCTTTGTCGCGACAGCTCTCATTGCGGGTATCTAGGTTTCTTTGCCTCACCTGAATAGACTGCTGATAGTTTATATCTTAGTCTCACCTACACTACTGGTCGAATCAAATACACCAAGACACTGAGCCCCTATACCAATTATAAGGTGACGTTCTATGGATATTTCCAGAGGGACCTCGAGTATACCACCGTGAAGTGCAATCCGTATGTCAACCAGATGGACAACGGGAAAATTTTCATGCAATGGCCGCTTGAGGGTCATACTGACACCTCAACTGGTTATACCTTGCAGACTACGCAATTTATGACACTTGCTAATGGCATCCTGGATCTGTACTTCGGATTAACTTGCTATGGTGGCACCCAGGGCCAATGGTTCATCGACGACGTCTCTGTCGTTGTGTATACTCATGACATTGCCCCCGATGGCAAGTAAGCGTATCTCGATCATGGACGCCAGAGACTTTTATTCTCTACTTCGCTCCACCAAAGTCCGACCAAATTCTTTACACGGTCTTCTACGATTTTTTTGTTTCTAACTATAGGCTTTAGATTACCGTTATTGAAGGCTTCACATTTGCTATACTACTAGTAGTCTACTACACACGCATACTATGCAAATTACCATCATTTCGACAACAGCAGCTACAATATCATTCCTTTTGTTTCTTTCACAAATGTAACTCCCCCGCTTATTATCGGCAGTTCCTACTCATCTGCTATTCAGGAAGATGGCGAAACCGGTCCAACCACAGCAGCTTGACGTATCCGCTCGAAAATATATCTGGTCAAGCAGTGGTACAATGAGGATGTGTTGTTACTATATGTATAACGGCGGCAGTTGAAATGCCCCACATCTTGCATACTATCAGTTTCATCAGTTTTGAATCAAATTGTGTAAGGTACTATCATTTATCGCGACCGCTGCTACAATATCATTCCTTTTCTGTATTAGAATAACGCTAGTTTCTTGCTGATTATTGGAGGTTCCGACGATCTGCTATTCGTGCTAATTGGTAAATTTGGTTTAACTAAACTTCGCTTGGCGATGTATACAGCACCAGGTAGGTACTTTCTAAGTGTAAAAGCGTAGGAGGATTTAGTACAGTATTATTGCCGAATACAAATTCCGTACATCGGGAAACATCAATAGAGTCATCTGTGACCTGGAGGTTGAAAGACCAAAGGAAAGGGACCCAGATAAGATAAGCACAGGCAGAATGAGAGGTCCCGTACCTTTGGATATTCTGGTCAATCTATTAGGCAGTGATGATGGCAGTCTCAGCCCATGATCAGGGATCCGAAAACATAACCACAAAGGGCAAGACAAGCATCATTCACCACACAACCCAAAAAAATGCAGCAGAAAATGACCAAGCTTTATTAAAACTGAGAGGAGCGCGTCGGGGTCAAGATACAGTAAATTTTATGGATGTAGTGGTTTTACGTTCTATGTAAAAAAGCTCGAGGGTAGGTGAGATACAATGGAAAAACGAACACAAAAACGGATAACGAAACCAAAGACCTAGTAATACAGCAGTGATGGACGGATGGGAAAATCATAAGAGGTGAGACACGGAACAAACAAACAAAATATGTCAAGAGAAGAGATGTTTAGAAACCACGGCGCCAGGACCTAGCCTCAGAACCTTTAGGAGCAGCGGTGGGAGAAGCATCCTTCCTGACGGTGTTGGAGGAAGCAGCAACAGCCCTAGGAGCGCCACCGAGCATAATACCTCCAGTCATAACACGAGTCGATCCACCTTCATAAAAGTAGTTCATGTTGGCCTGGTGAGCACGGTTGATGACAGGAGGAGCGATAACCTTGGAAAAAGCGGTAGACTTGGCTTTGGTGCTGACTGGGGAGGAGCTGAATGAGGAAGCAGAAGTCATGCTGCTCCCACTGTCAGAAGAGGACTCGAAGGAGAAGGTCGAAAGACGCGAAGAGGGTCTGGAAATGTCGGAATCCGAATCACTGTCACTGTCATCGAAGGGAGAGAACGACTGAGAGAGCTTGGAAGTGGGAGTGGGCATCCTGAGACCAGAAGTGGGAATACGAAGAGGAGGCGTAGTTGTGGTGGTAGCCCTTTCGGTGGTTGGGCGAGCGATAAGACGTCTGGCAATGGCAACGTCGGGGCGAACTTTGGAAACGAAGGGGTCGTTGGTAGTAGCAGGCATAACGTTAACGTGGTTGATAATAGCATCTTCAGTCTTGCGGAAGACGGTGACGGGACGGCCTTGAACAGTCGTGGTCATGCGAACACCAGAGTTGGTGATCAGAACCTCAAGAGGCTTGCCACCAAGAGCGCGGCTCCATTCAGCCCAAGTGATACCGGAAGCGACGCATGAAGCGAGGATGGGCTTGGGTGGGAGCGTGTATGGCGAGAGCTTGAAGTTGAGGTGGATCTCACCCGTGATAGGGAGAATGACAACGAGGTTGGCCTGAAGGAGAGCTCGAAGGGGAGTTATGGCTTGAACAGAATGGATCGTGAGGAGAGGTGTCGTAAGGTGGTTGATGGCTTGGGTGATAGCAGCGGGGACGGTAGACAACATGGTGTACGTTTTGAGAGGTCGTAGAAAAAGTTGACTAGCAACGACAAATCGTAAACTAGAAAAGGAAAACAAGTTGAGTGGACTACGACGGAATGAAAGAGGCACGAGAACATACATTGAAATGAAGAAAGTTGAAAAGTAAGAGAACAGAGAGTAGCAAAGTTTGTGAGACAAGAAGCCGAAGACAAGAATGGATGGTTCATTGCCAGGCCAGACTGGGGCAGTATATAAGGTAGTGGCCACAATGGCGGCAATAAATGTTGCATTGTAGCTGAGTCACAATGGAAGTCGAAAGGCAGCTCAGCATTGATCGCCCGGGGTTCCCACGCATTCATTTTTTGTCACATTCACAGCGTGTTTTCGAAAGAATCCTGTGACAGGAAAGTCATCAGGAAAGTAGTCACAAAACCTGTCACAGGAAAGTGCAAGTTTCCTGCGACAAGAAAGTTGACAGGAAATTGCTCCCGTCCTGATGGCTTTCCTGTGTCAGGACTGGAACAATTTCCTGATCATCAGGACTTTAAGACTTTCCTGATGACTTTCCTGTGACAGGAAGGTACAAGTTTCCTACGACAGGAAATTTTAGGGCCGTATAAAAAATATCCTGTCGCAGGAAAGCCGCCAGGAAATCCAAACTTTCCTGAGGGATGTCCTGTGACAGGAAAGCAACAGAATCCTGTCACAGGATTCTCGAACTTTCCTGTCAACTTTCCTGTCGCAGGAAACTTGTACTGTCCTGTCGCAGGTTTTTTTAAAAATTTCCTGATGGCTTTCCTGTCACAGGATTTTTTCGAAAACGCGCTGTGATTGGCCTTGGACTTTCACCCGTTTGTCCGAAAAATCAAGTCTTCCACTCACTAACCCGGCTGTAGTCTTTCAGGCGATCACTGAACACATGCAGTCCAAAGTTACTACCCCTTGCAATGCAGCAGGTTGGCGCGGCCACGTGATACGTGACCACCACCAGCCTTCCACAGCTTGGTCTCAACCATGACTTTCTGGCAAAAGTCATTCCCTCTCTTCCTCTTTTCCCTGCTGTTGTAGCTCACCTATTTGTTCATCTTTCGCATACGTGAGGCATTGGACTATGGTGCTCGTCCAGAATTCTTGACTGCAATAGCCGTCGGTGGACTTGGTAGACAGATTTATGGATGATTAGAGCTCAAAGGTATTGTCAGAACGGCCAACACGGATTTTGCCTGCCAAAGTCACGGAAACCTTTGATTGACGTTCCGCACATCTTCTTGACAAGAGTTGGGAACATTTCGCGCAAGTTCTACAGCGAGGAGGCCTCCTGAACGAAACAAGTTTTTCAGAGCTATCAAACAACTCCATTGAATGGAAGGTCTACTCACTTTCTCCTTACCAGGATTTCAGAGAGGACGACACGGTCGGCTCACGCGGAGCAAATCTCCGTCCAGCATATCCATCAGAATTAGGTGCAATGAAACCAGTTACGATCCGCAGGTGAACGAAAGGAGCTCCCGCGATAGGATTCAAAAGAAAGCGGAATACAACGCAGAGACTCTCATCCGTTCCATCTCCCCCCACTACCTCATTCCTCGACTCCATTCATTTGACTCTTTCACGACATGCACTTCTTTGCCACTCTCACTTGTGCTCTTTGCGCTTCACTGTCTGTAGTTTCAGCTACGCACATCCAAGGTCGCAATGCCCTGCGGTTGGCCCAAGGGCTCCCACCTCTCCCTCCTCGCAGAGCCACAAGAACGGACAGCGGTAAGCTTGACTTTATTTGCCAAACCTGCACGTACCCCAACAGTTTCTATCTAGCTCGTCGCGATCTCCCCTCTGGCATCTCTACTCCTCTCTTGTTCGATGGTGACTTCGAGACTGATAGCGTCTCTCCTTGGGTTTATTCACCCGAGGCGAGGCTTAGCGACGATCCCACACTTCGTCGCTCCAGCTCTCATTGCAGGTGCCTGTGTTCCTTTGCCTTGCCCATATCCTCCACTGATAGTTTGTTTCTTAGTCTTATACAGCCTGTCCAACAATATGCAACTGGGTATTTCACACACCCAATGTCACTGATCCCATTAACCGATTATACGGTGACGTTCTATGAACGTTTCCAGAAGAACACGGCTGACAACGTTGTAGAATGCATTTATCATTTCCACATAGGTGACAATGTTCATCCGGATGTTGCGATTTGGACGTCTCCAGCTGCTGAGCCCTCAGATGCTTTTATCCAGCGCACTATAGCGTTTTCCACGTCACGTATCAGCAGCTATGACATGTACTTCGGGTTAATTTGCTCCTCTGAAAACACAGGCACGTGGCTCATAGACGATGTCAGCCTCACAATGGCTACTCCCACCGATACTCCCAATCGCAAATAAACTTACCTAGATTGTGAATGTAACGGATTTCATTTTCACACCTTCGTTCATTCTTATTCGCCCGATTTCAAAGAGTCTTCTACCACTTTTTCATGGACTTTTCAATCACTGTTTTACTAGAGGTCTCAGCATAGTATACACGCACACCGTACAAATTACTGTCATCTCCGCAAGCAGCGGCTATAATATCATTAATTTTTCAAGGATGTCCCACCCTTTGCTCATTATTAGCGGCTGCTAATCATCTGCCATTCGCCGAAACCATTACTCGTTGACCTGTATCTGGTCAAGCAGTTACGGAACGAGGGCGTTTGTCTCTGTCTGTGGAAAAATGCTGAGGTACGAGATCTACATACAACGGGCAATCGTTTAGGTATAAATATTGTACCGTACAGATAGAATCCGCACTCGTTCTTTGGTTCTTACCACCGTCATCGCCCTTCGGGATCTCAAACTTTAACAAAAAACATAGATACAAAAGTTCAGCATCATATCTGCTAGCCTCAGATATGAAAGACCAAAAGAAAAGGTGACAAGTACTGGGAGAATGAGTGAGAAATAGTTGACTGGTTGTCCGCACACGTTGTGGTGATTTCATTGGCTAGTAATCATCAACAGGGTAAAGTCCAAGCATCAACGGTAGGAGAAGCGGGAGTGTATCGCCGTCTTATATCATTAACGGACGCAACGGACGTCAAACATCCATTGCAACGCCAAGAAACTTTCCAGGTCCCATCAAAATTAGGTGAACGGAAACCCTCGACGATCACTTCCGTACCGCAGGCAAACGAAAGGATATCCGCTATAGGATTCGACAGTAAGCTAAATACAAACGCAGAGACTCTCGTCCGTTCCCTCGTCCCCCACAACCTCAACCCTCATTCATAGGCTTCACTCATTTGCCTCTTTCACGAAATGCGCTTCTTCGCCACACTCATTTGTGCCCTCGGGGCTTCAATCTCTGTCGTTTCTGCTGCACACGTCCGAGGTCGTAATGCCCTCCGAATGGCCCAAGGGCTCCCACCTCTCCCTCCCCGCAGGACATCGAGAACTGACACCGGTAAGCTCTCCTCCGTCACCCACGGCTCCAGTTCCTTTAACAGTTTGTATCTAGCTCGTCGAAATCTCCCTTCTAGTGTCTCTACTCCTCTCTTGTTCGATGGTGACTTCGAGGCTGAGAGTGGCTCTCCCTGGGAATATATACACGGTTCTGGTCGTAGCGGCGATTCCGCACTTTGTCGCTCCAGCTCTCACTGCGGGTGCTTGCCTTTCTTTTGCCTTGCTCTCACCCACGACTGATAGTTTGTTATTTAGGCGTATGACGCCTCTACAGGCAGGCGGCGGAGTTGGCATGATCCAGTACTCCATGTCACTTACCCCCCAGACCGACTATACTTTGACGTTCTATGAATATTTCCAGGGGAACCAAGACTACGAGGACCTGTGCATCCCTTCTCTCGTAATCGATAACAACTTCGCATGGGTGCCTCCGTATCCAGGTTTCACTGAGTCCTCAACAGGTTATAGTCAGCATACTGTGGCATTTACTACATCTAGTAGTGGTAGCTTTTCTATGACTTTCGCGTTAAATTGTTATTCTTTGGTCATGGGCCAGTGGTTCGTCGACGATGTCAGCATCGCCGTGGCTACTCCCGTCACTACTCCCGCCCGCAAATAAAATATCTAGATATTGGAAGCCGCGGAGTTACATTCACTCAACATCATTAGTTATTGTTTGGTCAAATTTTTCATGGTTTTTATAGATGGGAGTCTACTAGAAAGCCCGCATTACACTACTATACACATGATTCAAATTGTAATTCATAGCAGCTTACCAACATCATTCAAATCGCCGTCTTTTCTTGCTCATTATTAAACGTTTCCGACTGTCTGTTATTCTTTACGCGGTGGTCACAATTGTTCCTCCCAAACTTAGCGGGTCGACATATACGGCCCTGGATAGTTCCCTCTAAGCACGAGGAAGGTTGGACCACTTAACACTGCATCGTTGCCGAGATATAAGCCTCGTACATCGGTGAAACGTACCTACACACCGAAGATTGGAAGTTCAAGGAAGGACGGGTTCAGATCCGATAAGCATAGTCAGAATGAGGTGTTTGTTTTAGTCATTTCACTGGCCATTCATGATGGCTGGAAAAGTCCATAACATATTAATATGGTTGCAGAACACGAAGGCCTAAGGACAAGAGAGGCATCCCACATCTGACACGCTAAGAAAAAGACAACAAAAAGAAAGTATTCAAACTATGACCAAGAGACCGAGTACTGTTACTGGAATATTACAGCCCTGTACATTGAAAAAGTTGGTAGAGCGTCATATCTGGAACCAGAGATTCGAAAGATCACAGAAAAAGATGTTTCAGACATGATAAGCCATTGCAGAAGAGTAAAAACAGATGTCCTGGCATCGGTAGATGATATTAGCGAGACTAGTCAACAAAACACGTACGAAATCTAACCACAAAGGGCCATAGAAACATTGATCATCTCACAAACAACGAATTGGGGAGCACAAAATGACCGAGCCTTATTAAAACTGTGACAAAGAGGTCGGAGTAAAGATACAGTAAATGTTATGGATGTAGTTGTTTTATGTTCTATGTGAGAAAGTTCGAGGGTGGTTGAAATACAAGAAAAAAAAAACGAAACACAGAAAGGGATAGAAACCGAGGTCTAGTAATACAGCAGTGGTAGATGGATGGGTAAGTCATAAGAGTTGAGACACGGAACAAACAAACAAAATAGCTCGAGAAGATGTTTAGAAACCACGGCGCCAAGACCCGGCCTCAGAACCCTTGCGAGCTGTGGCAACAGTAGCGGGCTTCTTGATGGTGTTGGAGGAAGCAGCAGAGGGAGCACCACCGAGCATAACACCTCCAGTCATGACACGGGTCGAACCACCTTCATAAAGGTAGTTCATATTGGCCTGGTGAGCACGGTTGATGACAGGGGGAGCGATGGCCTTGGAAAAAGCGGTGGACTTGGCTTTGGTGCTGGCTGGAGAAGAGCTGAACGAAGAAGCAGAAGAGATGCTGCTTCCACCATCAGAAGAGGACTCGAAGGAGAAGGTCGAAAGACGCGAAGAGGGTCTAGAGATGTCGGAATCCGAATCACTGTCGCTATCGTCGAAAGGAGAGAACGACTGTGAGAGTTTGGAAGTCGGAGCAGGCCTCCTGAGACTGGAAGTGGGAATACGAAGAGGAGAGGTGGCGGTGGTAGCCCTGTCGGTAGTCGGGCGGGCGATGAGACGTCTGGCAATGGCAACGTCGGGGCGAACTTTGGAAACGAAGGGGTCGTTGGTAGTAGTAGCAGGCATAACGTTAACGGGTGTGATGATACCATCTTCAGCGTTGCGGACGACAGTAATGGGACGACCCTGTACGGTCGTGGTCATGCGAACACCAGAGTTGGTGATCAGAACCTCAAGAGGCTTACCGCCGAGAGCGCGGCTCCATTCAGCCCAAGTGATACCAGAAGCGACGCATGAAGCGAGGATAGGTTTGGGCGGAAGAGTGTATGGCGAGAGCTTGAAGTTTAGGTATATCTCGCCTGTGATAGGGAGAATGACAACGAGGTTGGCCCGGAGGAGAGCTCGAAGGGGAGCGATGGCTTGAACAGAATGGGACGTGACGAGAGGTGTCGTAAGGAGGTTGATGGCCTGGGTGATAGCAGCGGGGACAGTAGACAACATGGTGTACGTTTTGAGAGGTCGTAGAAAAAGTTGACTAGCAACGACAAATCGTAAACTAGATAAAGAAAAATATGGGTGAACTGGGACATGGTGAAAGAGGCACATGAGAACATACAATGAAATGAAGAACGTTAAGAAAGAAGAAAACACAGGGTAGCAAAGTTCGTGAGACAAGAAGCCAAAGACGAGAGCGGATGGTTCATTGCCAGGTCAATCTGGAGCAGTATATAAGGTAGTGGCCACAATGGCGGGAATAAATGTTGGATTGTGGCCGAGGCACAATGGAAGTCGAAAGGCAACCCCGCATTGATCGCCCAGAGTTCTCACGCACTCGCTTTCCGTCATCTTGCCCCTAGACCTTCACTGGTTTGTCCGAAAAATCAAGCCTTCCACTACTAGCTCCTGTTGTAGCATGCAGCCAAAAGCTACCACCCTTGCAAAGCGGCAGGTTCGCGCGGCCACGTGAGACTTGATCACCAGCAGCTGTAAACAACTTGGTCTCAACCTAACCTTCTGGCGAAGTCAGTCCCTCCCTTTCTCCTTGCCCCGTTGTTGTGGTTCGACTATCTATTGCTCTTTTGCATACGTGAGGCATTGGATGATGACACTCGTCCAGAATTCTTGACTGCAATAGCCGTTGGTGGACCTGGTGCTCAAGGGTATTGTCAAAAAGGCGGACACGGTTGTTGCCTGCCAAGATCACGGAAAGCCTTTGAATGACGTTCTGCAGATGTCAGCCTGTCCGGAACACCTCGTTTCTGTAGATAGGAGGTCATGACGGAGGCATTTTTGAGTGCGGATTTTACATCTGCTGTATGCCTCATTCAGTACAAAACAGCGCAATGCAGCTGAAATCTACACTCCCACGATGGACAACATCCAAAAGTGCATTCCCGCGAACCCAGATATCTCAGGCATTGGGGTTCGTGCTGCAATTTATGCTCAAAATTTGCTTTGCTTTTTCCCTGTCTTCTTCTACCTCTCGGATGGGGAAATCACGATGGACGAATTGGCGGGCATCCAAGACCAATCGACTGGGATGCTCGCCATCGCCTTTGCCATTCTCATTACAACCGCATCCCTTGCGGCAGGACACAACCCCACCGTATCTAACTACCATGCTGCTATCATCCTTGACCTGAGCTGGATGAACAACACTAGTACTTGGATCTGGTTCATCCTTTACGTATATGAAAGGAGCAAGGCCAAATACAAACCCGTTGAAGCCACCTGGACATCCTGGTGCGCGAGCGTGTGGTCCGCTGCCCATACCTATCTTCTTGCACCAGAACCCGCCGGTTTTTACGATTTCGAGAAGAATCAAGGTATCTTTCGAGACCTCTGGAGGAGCAAAGCAATGGTACCTCTACGGCGGCTCGCCAGGCTCATCCCAGCTGCACCTGTCCTCTCGCTTGGCTCTCTGCACCTCTCATTCATGGCAGCCATTGGGATCTGGCTCTGGAGTGATCCCACCAAATTCGGGAAAACAATCGACCATTGTACCCCGATACTTGCTGTTTTTGGAGTATCTACCTCCTTCAATTCCACTCCACTTCGCATGTTTTCTCTGACAATGTATACGCTCCTCCTTATCCCCGGTTTGAACCTCCTTGCGCCTTTCGCATTCTTCCTCTTTCTTCATATCTCATACAACTACGTTCACATGAAGATTAGCAAAGTTTTGCAAAGCAAAACGTGGGAGGTGAGAACTCAACTTGATTTCATAGAAACGCGCTTAGGGCAGTCTAGGACCCAGAGGCAGGAGTGGATACTTCCACGCGTGCAAAGTCTGGAGTTCGTACCGCCTTTCTGCATGTTGGCCTTTCCTGTCTCATAGTCGTCAACATCCTCTTCATCATCGACACTGAGCTGACGCTTCGACGCAACAGGAATAATCAAGATGACCACGAACGTGACTGGGGCTTCGGCCAAATCCTTGCCCTTCTTCTTCTTCTTGTGCCTCTTCGAGACACATGGATTGCGTTCCGAAATATCCGGAACAACGTCCAGATGCGATTCGAGCAAGCCTTCAATACGGTCGCTGAAGCAGACACAGCTCGAGACGATCTCAAACAATTGCTTGTGGACGGAGCCAGACCAGGTAGGCCAATTTCTGGCCGGTTCGGTTACCTTTTACACTTGGCTGCGTATCATGGAAAGCAAGACCTAATAGAAATTCTTATCGACAACTCGCGTGTAGATGTCAATGCTATTGGTGCGACACTATCATTTATTTTGTCAACTGTCATCGGACTTGCGCTTATGTGTAGGAGGAGACTATGGAACCGCCCTTCAAGCCGCCTCCGCCAGAGGGTATGCTAATATTGTAGACCTCCTTCTGAAATCTATGGCGAATCAGAATGCTATTGGTGAGTTTGTATCCTGTTGCGGTGAACCGATGACGAGCAGGTACAACTAGGAGGGGATTATGGTTCTGCGCTCTGTGCTGCTTGTGCAAACGGCCACGAAAGTGTGGTGAAACGTATAATTCAGAACCCAGGAATCGTGAAACACGCAGGTGAGCTAATGTGCTGGCGAACAACAGGATATTAAAAGAAAGATAGGATCTAGGTTTGGTTCCCCACTTCATATAGCTATACTGATGGGTAGAACAAATATTGTTGAAATATTGACAGAGGAGAGAGCTGGAGATGCAGATTGCCGATGTGCGTGGGGATGTTTGAGCTGCAGAATTAGTCGCTTGATGAGGCATTAGGGAGACTTACCTCACTGAGAGCAATGGATGTAGCCGGGGTGCTCCGAAAGAAGTACATCTGGGATATACTGGAATTGAGAGGATTGAGATCAGTAAGCAGTAATATCACCGTGGCCCCGCAACTCATACTGATCAAGTGCACTCGTGAATTTCCTTCCAGGATGCAAGTGGCGTTCAATAGATTTCTTGTACACGACCATGCTGACCCATTGACCTTGAATCTCTAGAATGTAAGTGGCTTCCGATGCATTTGAGGCCTCTACTTTTTTCTGACTAGTGGCCCTCATGCATTCACTTCAGGCCGTAAGTGATGTCCGTCGTGTCTAGAGCCTGCGATCTTGGCTGATCAAATGCGTCGCGCCTTTTCTCCCAGCTTGTAAGTATAGCCTGATGAATTTCAAACGTTCTTGACCACTAGCTCCTCTAGTATGTAAGTAGCATCTGATAAATTCCTCCCGTGATTTCGCTGACCAGTTTTACGTTGTGCTTCCTCCCCCAGGATGTACGACGTGTTCGATATATTTTTTACCCAAACACTGCTGACCTATTGCCCTGGGACTTGTCCTTCCAGGATGTACGCGACTTCTGACTGAACTCGTACCCTCGATTTTTCTGACATGTTGTCCTTCTTTGTCTCCTTCAGTATGCAAGTGTTGTCCAATAAATCCTTACCCCCGCTCTCGCTGACGCCGTCGCGCCTTCTCTTTCAGCGTGTAGGTGGCGTCTGAAACATTTCAAGTCTGGAATTTTGCTAAGCAATGGTCCACGTGCTTCCTCTTGTAGGATGTAAGCGGTGTTCTCCGGATTCGAAGCAGGCATTTTTCTGACTAAATACTTTCATGTTTTCTTCCAGACTGTAAGTGTCGTTTGATTGATCTCTTGCCCCCAATTATTCTGACCTGTCGTTCTCGTGCTTTCTCTTCCAGGGTGTGAGTGGCATCTGATCAATTGAAGCATACGATTTCGCTAACAACTGGCCGTTGCACTTTCTCTCCCAGAGTGTAAGTGTCATAAGCTTGAAGCGTATGACTTTGCTGACCCATCACCCTTGGGCTTCCCTTTCTAGGCTGTAAGTAGCACCTTAAGGATCCCATGCCTTTGTTTGCTGACCAAATTCCCTCCAACTCTCATTTACAGCTTGTAAGCGGCTTCTGATAGATTGGCTGCTAGTGATTTGCTAACCAATGCCTGCTCCCTTTCTTCTAGGGTGTAAGTGACGTTCATGGGGTTTTCTTGACCCATTCTTTGTTGATCGTAGGCCCTCATACTCCCTCTTTAAGTTGGTAAGTTGCGTCAGATGAATTCACGATACCTAACCAGCTAATTAATCATCACTCTACTTTTTCCTTCAGTTGGTAGGTGGTATTAACCTCATTCCATGCCACCATCTCACATTCAATAGAATGTATGTCTCATCTTTGACCATGAAATATCGATACTACCTTAGGTGCAGGCCCGTGCCGAGTTGCAAACTCTTGTCAACAGAGACGAGAATGTCGTATGCCTGGACGATTTGTGTTCTCTTCTATTCGCTGATTACAGTGCCCAGCATCATGTTGAGACAACACGATAATTCGAACGACCACGGGCCTTTCCAGTGCAAAACAATGTAAAATTTAGATGAAGTTAAGGCTCATTACGTTGTCTTACCATGATACAGTGTTTGAGGGAATAAGAAAGACCGGACTACCATCGTTAATAGAGTAATTGGGCATTTGGGAGAGCAAGGGAGCTCGACAATTTATTGTCGAATTGTGCTACAGAGACTCTCGGTGCAATTATATGCCCATCTAGAGTTTGGAAGATAGGGCAACATTCACACTGAAGGACTTATAATATGCATATATTGCAAGAAGACGCTACTCCAAGGCATCTATATTTCATCAGGGACTCACTCATCTGAGAGCCTCGTTGACCGGCATATTTCCCTGCTGACTTTCAGCGATAACCAGTCTCAGAGCTTCCACGTTCAAAAAACCTACTCCCAAGCGACACTTCCAACGCCCAATGGGAATAGCGAGATGTTAGAGGCGAGGGAGCTCACGAATCCGCCGTCGCGTGAAAATAACAGATAGCAGAAAGGACCAAGTTTATTAAAACTGTGACAAAGAGGTCGGAGTAAAGATACAGTAAATGTTATGGATGTAGTGGTTTTATGTTCTATATAAGAAAGTTCGAGGGTGGTTGAAATACAAGGAAAAAAACGAAACACAGAAAGGGAAAGAAACCGAGGTCTAGTAATACAGTGGTGGTGGATGGATGGGTAAGTCATAAGAGTTGAGAGACGGAACAAACAAATAGGTCGAGAAGATATTTAGAAACCACGGCGCCAAGACCCGGCCTCAGAACCCTTGCGAGCTGTGGCAACAGTAGCGGCCTTCTTGATGGGGCTGGAGGAAGTAGCAGCAGCCCTAGGAGCACCACCCAGCATAACACCGCCAGTCATGACACGGGTCGATCCACCTTCGTAAAGATAGTTCATATTGGCCTGGTGAGCCCGGTTGATGACGGGCGGAGCGATGACCTTGGAAAAAGCGGTAGACTTGGCTTTGGTGCTGACTGGGGAGGAGCTGAACGAGGAAGCGGAAGTCATACTGCTTCCACCATCAGAAGAGGACTCGAAGGAGAAGGTCGAGAGACGCGAAGAGGGTCTGGAGATGTCGGAATCCGAATCACTGTCGCTGTCATCGAAAGGAGAGAACGACTGAGAGAGCTTGGAAGTCGGAGCGGGGATCCTGAGACCTGAAGTAGGAATACGAAGAGGTGGTGTGGCAGTGGAAGCCCTGTCGGTGGTCGGGCGAGCGATAAGACGTCTGGCAATGGCAACGTCGGGGCGAACTTTGGAAACGAAGGGGTCATTGGTAGTAGCAGGCATAACGTTAATAGGGTTGTTGTTGTTGTTGGCATCTTCAGCATTGCGGAAGACGGTGACGGGACGACCTTGGACAGCCGTGGTCATGCGAACACCAGAGTTGGTGATCAAAACCTCAAGAGGCTTGCCGCCGAGAGCGCGGCTCCATTCAGCCCAAGTGATACCAGAAGCGACGCATGAAGCGAGGATAGGCTTGGGTGGTAGAGTGTATGGCGAGAGCTTGAAGTTGAGGTGAATCTCGCCTGTGATAGGGAGAATGACAACGAGGTTGGCCTGAAGGAGAGCTCGAAGGGGAGCGATGGCTTGAACAGAATGGGTCGTGAGGAGAGGTGTCGTGAGGAGGTTGATGGCCTGGGTGATAGCGGCGGGGACGGTAGACGACATGGTGTACGTTTTGAGAGGTCGTAGAAAAAGTTGACTAGCAACGACAAATCGTAAACTGGATAAAGAAAAATATGGGTGAACTGGGACATGGTGAAAGAGGCACATGAGGACATACAATGAAATGAAGAACGTTAAGAAAGAAGAAAACAGAGGGTAGCAAAGTTCGTGAGACAAGAAGCCAAAGACGAGAGCGGATGGTTCATTGCCAGTCAGTCTGGGGCAGTATATAAGGGGATGGCCACAATGGCGGCGATAAACCTTGTATTGGCACAATAAAACAAACGCAGGTGCAATAGCTAATTGAATCAGAACGGTGCCTTGCGGCTGAGTCACAATGGAAGTCGAAAGGTAAGCTCAGCATTGATAGCCCAGAAAGGAAACCCCGCGACTCGTGGCACTGGGGGCAGTTCAGCACCTTGTGTTTTAATTCTAGAGAGGTTCTTTCAATAGCATCGTTAGGAGTCCCTGAACGTGTAAGACATCTGCTTCACCGTCAATAGCAATAGAAGGAAACATAAAGGTCAAAAGGATAGAATTAACGTTTCGAGGTCGCCTACGCCAAGAACAAAGGGATTCAACCCCGGAGGCGTAGATATCTTTCTCTTTTGACGGACTTATGCGAATTCATCTAGACCTTCTTAGTCTGCAAGCCGAGAGTGTTCTTTTGAGCCTCTTGTGCTGGGAGGGCTTGCACCGAGCCAAGGCTTTTCAAAGGCGGAGTGATGGGATCAAACTTTCCTTGGCTTGAGCCATGAATCTTTCCAAAGTCAGGCAGCGTGGAGTTCGTTGCATAGGACGTCGGTGGAACTCCAGCTCAACGGTAACTCATTCTTTTTAATTGTTTTCTTGTCTCCTCTTTTTTCACCGCAAATCCAGGAAACTCTACGGAAAACAGGGCTTTACGACTTCCATCTCCACCATGGCGCAAAGGTCGTGCCCTTCGCTGGGTATTCTATGCCTCTCTCGTACGGAGACGTAGGCCAACTTTCAAGTCATAAACACGTCCGAGAATCGGCGGGACTTTTCGATGTTGGACATATGGTCCAAAGTATGTGAGTTCAATCCCGATTCATTTCCGTCGCGTCCCATATTGAGACAGTTTGTCCGTCATAGTTTTCACGGTCCCAAAGCTGGCAAGTTGCTCGAACGACTCACTCCCTCCGCCATCACTTCACTCGCACCCTACACCTCGACCTTATCCGTTCTTCTAAACGAACAAGGCGGTATTATCGACGACTGTGTTATCACCAAACATTCGGACGAGAAATATTACGTTGTTACCAACGCAGGTAGACGAGAGCGCGACCTTGCGTGGTTCAAATCTAATCTTATCTCCGGCGCGAACGTCGAGGTGTTGGAAGACTGGGGTCTTGTCGCGTTACAGGGTCCCAAGGCGGCTGAAGTCTTGCAGTCATGGACGGACTACGACTTGAAAAAATTGACTTTCGGGTCCTCTGGATTCGTCAAGTTCAAAGGGATTGATCAAGAGTTGCACGTTGCGCGTGGTGGGTATACTGGTGAAGACGGTTTCGAGGTTCGCGTTTTTCATTCGTTGAAAACCACACCCTTTCTGATCTTTCAATTTTTCTAGATTTCAATACCGCCTAAACACACTGTTCATTTTGCTGAACTTCTCTCTGCCCATCCTGCGGTCCAGCTTACGGGTCTCGCCGTCCGTGATTCCTTACGTTTAGAGGCTGCCATGTGTTTATACGGCAACGACCTCGACGAAACGATTGGACCCGTTGAAGCGGGATTGTCCTGGGTCATTGGTACGTTTTTCTCTCTACCCATCTATAACTCATAACACGGCTAACGCCTCACGTATTAGGCAAAGACCGAAGAGAGCCAGGCACTTCCGCCGCAGATTTCATCGGCTCCGAGTCTGTACTCAAAGTTCTCAAAGATAAACCCACAAAGCGACGTGTTGGTATGATCGTTCAGGCTGGCATAGCACGAGGCAAGTATCATGTTTCTGCTCAATTAATTCCCGCCCAAACTGACGTTTTTTTTTTTTGAAACAGCAACAACACCAGTCTACGCCCCTAGAAAAGGAGATGAACCGGCGAAAGAAATTGGTGTGGTCACCTCTGGTGGCCCCTCCCCTACACTTGGCAAGAATATTGCTATGGGGTACGTTTCAACGGAGAAGAATCCTGAAACTGGAAAAGGTTCGTCCTATCACATCTTCTTTTTTACCTTTGTCCTTTCGTCTTACGCCCCCCCTTTCTTTTCTGCGTTTTTCTCAGGATATCACGTCAAGGGCTCACCCATCCGAGTGAAAATTCGAGGAGCCATGAAGGATGCAGTTATTACCGAAATGCCTTTCGTACCTTCTAATTATTACCGAGGTTAAAGATTCTCTTTCTGTTGCGTGTGGTACTTTTTGCTTTGGACGATGCTTTGCCCTCTGTGTTTACTTTTTCCCCACATCTCCTTGCCCTTGCTCCACTCACGTACCGATACTCAACTACGTACCTTTAGACTGATTTCAACATCTGTGTATGCTTTACTCAGTATTTTTCATTCTGTTGGGCAAATGGAAGCTGCATATTGAGCCATGCTTGGTGATTCTGGAGGCAGGGCCTTGGATTTGATTGGAAAAAGGAAGCTTTGTAATTGTGTAAGTATTATCCAGAAACTCAGTGGTAGTTCCCTTTTCATATGTTATGTTTTGATGAGTAGAGGTGGGACAGAGCACCCTTTGTGAATGGTGGCGCTAGCCACAGCTTCTTTTGCATTGCGTTCATGTCAACTTGTACAATTTCAGGGCGCTGCGTCTTTTCCGCAAATCTTCCTCTTGAGATTTTTCAGTCGATTGTATCCTCTGTCGAGGATCATCCGACTCTAGCTGCTATATCTCTAGTGTCCAAAGCTTTTGTTCACCATGCCCAGGCGAAAATCTTCGCTCGTCTCGACGTTTCGGGAAGGACATTTGATATTATCGGGCACCTCATATCATCACCTCACATTTCCCAGCATATTCACTCCATTGTCATAGACTACGCAGACGACGACTTGTCCAAATTGCTGGGTATTCTTTCTACCTGTCGAAACACATCAGGTCCATCCAGAGGGCTGAAGGAACTCATTATCTCACCCGAGGATCCCGACTATGGTTGGTCCACCCCTCTTCTTCGATCACTGCGTACAAGCACACTTCCATTCCTTTTATCACTTGAATTGAAATGGATCGATGCCCCATTGTTCCTCGTGACTTCATGCACATCTCTCCAACGCCTTCGAGTCTATCAGTGTGACTTATACTCAGAATCAGACGAGGAATTCGACCAGACGTTTCGCACATTCGATGATCATTTGAAGTTAGAACAACTTGGAATAGTCCCCTCACTTGAATCGAAGTTGATGCCATTTTTGACAACGTTGGCACTGAGTAAGACGCGATATCATTACCCCGATTCCCCCACCTGCCATCTCGTGAAATTCATTCAACAAGGGAACTTTCCAGCGTTGAAATGTTTAGATCTTTCTGACAACGAACCAGACTGGTTCCCTCTACAGGATATACCAAAGCTTGTTGGTCCCTTGATGAATCAATTGGTTTGCTTGGCTATTGGCTATTGGAATGGTCAGCTGCTCACTCACCTGTTTTTTTTTTTTTTCCTTTTCGCTTCTGATTACATTATTTAGCAGGGTGGAATAAAAATGACCTCGATCAAGGCATCGACTTTTTTCGAATCGATCATTACCCAAACCTCATCTATTTCTCGGCTGGTGTACAGTCGAATCCGGCCGTGGCTCATGAGGCAGAATCCCACGAACTTTCACGTCGCCTCAACTGGCTTTTGGACTCGGCAGATTTCTCTCAGCACACGCTGAAAATTCTTCGTCTTGAAATTGGATTGGCGTGGGAACATGTTAAAGCCAGCAAGCGACCTGAAAATTTGTATTCACATCTCAGGGCAGCTTGGATGGGGCTGGACCGCGGTTTGAAAGAGAACCAGGTTCTTCAGAGGCTTGGGAAGCTAGCTATTCCCGTTCACCCGAAGTTTCACAAAATGAGGGGACTCCTGGAAGATAGCCTTGCGATGTCGAGTGCTGCTGGAAAACTGACCTTTGAGGTGACTGATATGGAGGACTATTTTTATTTGTCTAGGTAGTGCCTTTCGTACCTGCTAATTACTATGAGGTAAAGACGCTCGCTCTTTACGTGTGGTCCTTTTTATAATTGTTTTGGAAGCTGCTGTGCCTTTCCTATTCGCCTTTTTTTTGGTAGCTTCACCTAGCTTCGCTCTGCTCACATACCGATACCGAACTACATACCCTTAGACTAATTCCAACATCCGTGTATGCTTACTCAAAGACTGTTCACTCTGTCAAACGCAATCTGAACCGGCTATTGAATGACTTAATGCTTAGTCTGCAGGAACCAGGGTGTAGGGTTGGATTTTTAAAGAAGGTTTTGGTAAGGATGATGTATGAATTGACTCATAATGTGAGGGGTGGGAAGAAGAATAAACCGACTTGACACCTGGGTCCATTTTCATTTACTGCGTTCATGTTGGCTTCAACGACCTCCAAATCCCCTACTCCTCTCATGCACTTCCCCCTTGAGATTCTCCAGCACATCATATTCACCATTGACGATCGTCCAACCCTCAAGGCTGTCTCCCTCACATCCACCACTTTGATTTATTCAGCCCGGGCAAAAATTTTCTCATGTCTTGACCTATCGAGGATCCCACCTGATATAGTCCAATATCTCTTATCGTCCACTCATATTTTGTGGCATATTCGGTCCATTGTTGCCTGCCAAGAGGATCCTGAATTACCCACCATTCTGGACGCATTGGCTAAAAGTAGGAGGCTGATAGACCTGACTTTTGTCTCCGACGGTAGCCACATACCTTGGCCAACACGGCTTCTCCAAGTATTGATGGAAAAAACCCTTCCATACCTTTCATCGCTTACTTTGGACCAAATTGACGCGCCTTTGTTCCTCGTGACCTCATGCACTTCTCTTCAATGCTTTCGTGCATACGCGAGTACTCTATATGTGGAAGGAGAGGAAGGGTTCTCAACTCTTTTCAACATGGAAGAGGATCCTCTAACACATCTCGGGATCATATCATCCTCACTTGAATCCAAATCAATGCCATTTTTGACGATACTGGCATTGGACGGGACGCGGAACGATGATCCGAGGATGTGTCCCTTGGTTGAGGCTGTTTCACAAGGGACATTTCCAGGATTGAAATGTTTGGATTTATCGCGGAATGACGCGAACTGGTTTCCCCTAGAAGATATCGCGAAGGTTGTAAAACCTTTGATGAATCAATTGGTTTGCCTTGATATTGGCCATTGGCCACAACTGGGAAATGGTATGCATTCACTCGTTATTGCGCCTCCAACTAGCCTTTCTGATCCCCTATACCGTAGAATATGTTGAAGAGGACCACAGGCAAGGCCTCAACCTCTTTCAAATCCACCACTACCCACACCTCCTCTTTTTCTCGGCTCGCTTGCAGCAGAAACGGCACCAAGACCGGAATGCAGAATACAATCAACTTGTGTGTCAAATCGAGTGGCTCTTATACATGTTCGAGAAACTTGCATCTTCCCACCCACTGAAGGTTCTCCGCCTTCAGCTTGCAGCAGAATGGTGTGATGGTGTTGGTGTTGACGGATATGAAGGCGAACACCGACTTTCAGGGGGAATTTGGGAAAGGTTGGACAGTATTTTGAAGAAGAATCGGTATCTTGAGAGACTTGAGAAGGTGGCTATTCCTATTCTTCAAAAGTTTCCCACAATGAGGTTGGTGCTAGGAGACAGTCTACCAATGCTGAGTGCTGCTGGACAGCTGTCCTTTGAGCTCACTGATGTAGAGGAATACTTTTTGTCTCTGACGTAGTCCGAATATTTTTTTCCGCCTGCGCGCAATGAAATTTGGCACGTTCCAACAAGCTCTTAGCCTTTCTTTTGCGATGTCTTCAAGATTTTTCAGCCTTAGAGATGCCTTCACTCGGTTGTCACGGAACATGGCTCTTTTCTGCAAGGAGAGAGGTGATCGCAAGCGAGGACTTCGCGCACTTCTACGAACACTGTATCTTCAAGTTGAATTAAAGTCGTATGATTTGATGCTACACTTTAACATATGTCTTCTTTATCTGTAACAAGGAATTCATGTCGGCAGCAAAGGCTACCTCCTTGCATTTGGAACCGACAGCGCCAGACATCCATCTCTCTTTATACTTCCATCAAGAGATTACAAACTCTTCGAAACTATACCTACAATTGCTATTTGAATCAGGAAACGACATCTCGTCCTGAATAAATATCCTGTTACTTCTTCCACCGGAAACTCTAGACCATTATATTCCCCTTGTCCAGGAATATATGTCGCTGCCTACACTTCCATACGACATCCTGAGGAACTTGTTTGAGCGTATAGCATCTCAGGACCAGTCCACTACATTTTCGCTTTCTCTAACTTCGCGAGAAGTGAATCAATGGTACGTTTGTTGTCATTCCTGCATCCAGGCCAGCTAGTGATAAATTTTACGAAAGGGTGACCACTTCTCTTTACTATTTCGTGCGTTTACATCTCCGAGAGAACGAACCCCGTTGCCCAGCATATGAACTACTCAAGACATTGACCGTCTGGAATCCGACCTTGCTCTCTCGTATTTGCCGTCTTCAAATCACAGGTAGCATACGTGGAAATGATTCTATGGATCGCCTCCTCTCCACGTTCAGTCAAACCACTACCCTCATTTCTCTCTCATTCGTACCGTCATTGCAAGCCAAAATTCATCTGAAGGTCCGACTTGCAACCACTCTCACAGCTTTGACATGGGAAGGGTGGGGACTAAAAACTAAAATTCCAAACCTTGCAGCCCTTCAAAGCCTCACTTCCTTACACATGATTTTCACTCACAATCCTCGAAGTTTGGGTGTCGCCTGGTTTCTTCCTGGCATTCTTACAGAAGTCGACCTTCCTCGACTGTGCAGAATTGCATTTAGCTTTCCGCGATTTGGGCCATCTAACACGGGAGAGGGTCCAAGTAGACCTATCAAAGTCAACCGTCTATTCTCATGGCGGCTGTTCATCGATTCATTGCCTGAGCTCTTAACCATGAAACCTTCCATCACTATATGTGTTGTTGCGTTCTTCACTGGATTCGGATTCCACAGTAGATACGACATTCCTCAGGTGGGGCTTGATATGATTCACGGGAAGGTACATCAGAAGATCGTCGTTGTTGGGGATGAGGGATTGAGGGATATAGGTCCTGATGTTCTCATTTTGTCGCATGGATTTACACCTTCAGATTGGAGAGACATGAGCTGTTGGGAGGCAGCAGAAGAGTATTTGAATTCAATGATCTTCTGACCTAAATGTCCATTATCCCATTTTACAAACGTGCTGTGCCATAATGTATAGCCTGATAATTCGCTTACGCACCTTGATCCGTTTCTTACTTCCTGCGTTCATGGTGGCTCCGACAATTTCGGGCTCCCCAGCTTCCTTCACGTGTCTTCCCTTCGAAGTTCTCCAGCACATCGTGCTCTTCATTAGTGATCGTCTTACTCTCAAGGCTATCAGCCTCACATCCACTGCTTTGGTTTATCCAGCCCAAGCGAAACTTTTCTCCCGCCTCGCACTTAACAATGCATCATCTAACAGTATTCGATCTATCATATCGACGCCTCACATTTTACGATACGTTCATTCTGTTGCTTCCGAGGTCGACCATGAAGAGTTACCCGTATTGCTGAGTTCTCTCTCCGAACTTCGATTCTCATACACCCAGACCAATGGCCTGCAGGAGCTCAATTTGACTGCCAAGTATGACAGCAACATTTGGTCCACAGCTCTTCTTCGATCCTTGCATGGAGCAACACTGCCCTTCCTAACACGCCTCACGTTAAAATCCATGGATGCACCGTTGTTCCTCGTAACCTCGTGCTCATCTCTTCAATATCTGAAGGTTTATTCAAGCATTATACATGTAGAAGCCGACGAGGACTTTTATACACTTTTCGAAAAAGATCCCAATCCTCTAGCGCAGCTTGGAATCACCCCTTCTTCACTTGAATCTGGGCATATGGTATCTTTGACTACGCTGGCAATTGATGCGACAAAGAACCCCGGTGAAAGGATGTGTCCCATTATTGATCTCATTCAACTTGGCAGGTTTGAGAGTCTTGCGTGTTTGGAATTGGCACAATCTTCTTCACTGTGGTTCCCTCTAGAGGATATAGCAATCGTTATGAAACCTGTGATGAGTCAATTAGTCTCTCTCGATATCGGTTATTGGGAGGACTGGGATGGTTCGTAGCTTCCTTTCACCTTATTTTCCTTCTTCTTCTTAGTTCTAAATTTCCTATTCGTAGATTTGAATGAAGACCGGAGCCAGGACCTAGACCTTTTTCAAATTCAGCATTATCCGCAGCTCCTCTTCTTTTCAATGCGCTTGCAGGGACGAAGGACGGATCGCACACTAGCGGAGGAACAACAGTGTCTTTGTTCTCGCCTTGATTGGCTTGCAGAAAGCTTCGAGATACTTGCGTTTCCTCACCCACTGAGGACTCTATGCCTTCAATTAGAGGCGGAATGGTTCAAGAAGGACACAAATGACGGCATCGACATCACCAAAGAATTCGCAGGCGGGTATCAGCGGCTGAAAGAAACTCTGGGAAGATTGGACAACGCGTTGGCCAAGAATCCAAATCTTGAGAGGCTTGAGAAGATAATTATGCCAATACTTCCAGAATTTTCTGCCATGAGGTTGTTCTTGCAAGAATGTTTGATTACATTGAATGCTGCTGGAAAACTGGGTTTTGAGTCTGTTAATATGACGGAGCGGTTTTTATCGTCGCCGTAGAATTACTATGTCTCACTTGTCCAATTTGATGTTTGCATGCTCTCAACCTTCTGAACCAAGCTTTTCGTACTTACCTGGAAAATCATGGCAGATTCGGGAGCAGTGCAACTTGCCTTTTTACCACCATGGCTCCAGATTCCCAGGCAGCTATCAAATGTCTCTCCGTTACTCGAATATCTTCACTCAATGGGTTTTTATGCTTGACCGCATTATATCCCCGTTGTCATCACGGATTCAATTCTTTGGTGAACAGCCTTGAGCACCCCATCTCTCATGCCTTCTTTCACGTCGGTTGTGAAAAGGGTAATCCTAAGATCTTCCAAAACCTCTTTGCCTTCTAGAAAATCCCACGATGCTCAATTCGCAAAAGATGTTAAGTTAGACTGTTACATTACAAGTGCTCGTTTGTTGAAAGCCGCTGGGGAGAACCTGCCGGTTCCTTGGCTCAAAGGAGTTTCAGACCTGGTCTTGCAAGTTCTAGAACCTTTGAAAGTTAGTGATATTGTCTATATTTTCCATTTGTTAGCCTTACCTTGGAATAGCTTGCGCGGACGAATAAACAGGACTTCGATGCCCTGGCACAAGACATACTAGACACTCTTAGCCTCATTCAAGACCAGGTAGCACGAATCAACCTTGAAGGGTCACCAGAGACGAACCTCATTGAATTGAAATGTGCTAGCTTTACAAAGCGCGTCCGTCTTCAATGAGCAAATTGATAAGAATCTGACCTCGAACTCCAGGATTCTCCAGGATATATCGAAGGATTTTGAGGCGGTTAAGTTAGACACTGTGGGACACTTAACTTCAGCTTGGACGACTCCCAGTATGCAGCGACTCATTCAATCGTATCAAAGTCGTCTGCAGAAGGAGGTCCAAATGTTTAGTGTGAGAAGCTCTGATTCTTTAGTCTCAGGTTTTGACCTCATGGTTGCTCCCAAGCTGTCCAACCTTGTGGACATCCATACTTCTGTCCAAATTTTAACAATGAAAATCGATGCTACCCTCACAGCACCAATGACGAATGATGATCCCCTTGAGCTTGAGAATGTAAGTTTTTCATGACCTTGAATACTTCATTCTGACTTGCTCTTAATAGTACCGTTCTTTGAAAGCTGGTGACCTGCGAGTTGTGGCAACTCGTATCAAACAAGAACTCAACTCCGACATGGAGTGCCATGCTCTTTACGAGGGTGAAAAGACTTGGAAAACCTTCCGGGGAAATGATGCAGAAACGGTTCTTCATTCTTTGGTTGGCTATAATCTCTCTAATTTTCATCCTTCTTTCAGAGATGGGTTTCAGAAATCAAGTTTTACCACGCGGCACGGCTGTAAATGGTTTCTAGCCAAGTAGACAGTGGATTAATATCATCTAGACAGCCACATGTTCGACAGCTCTTCGGATTCATAAAGTCTCGCGCCTTTCTTGGTTTGGTGTTTCACGACCGTAGGTTGAAATATGGGTTGTATACCGAACCTGATACCTTGTAGACATGGCTTCGCTCCACGACGTCTGGAACAGGATGGCACCAGTTGAAATGGTTTTTTCTCTCGCACAATGGGTAATGTGGTCTGTTATAACCCCTATTTTGAATTCTCATTACTTCGGCTTAGTTGACAGACTGGAATGTAGGCCGCTCCCTCTATTTACATGCGTTGTTACCTCAATCCTTTTTCAAGGAGGCTCTTCGTTTTCTATCTTCCACTCCCTTTAGACATTTTGTCGAAGAATGCGCATTCAACTGGCCTCGTTTCCCCTCGGACGACGGATCTCACGTGCTACGCGCATTGGTGAATCGCTCAGGAGCGTTGCAAATTGCAATTTCATTGGACAGCAACAAAGTCCCTACTGGTCTCTTCTATTTTTTGGACCCGCTTACTCCTGTTTGCTATCGCCCTCCATCCACATCAAGTTTTGGAGACTTTTTTGTTTCCTATGCATCCCCAAAATCGAAAGCGGCCCTTGTGTCCGAGCTTTACAAGCTAGTATATGCGTTGTCGACCTCATTTGGAAGCATTCGCTTGACCGAACTCCCAGCGACCATCTCCCTACGTATGGAGGCGTCGGGCACAAATTTGGCTGCAATCGTGCAAATACCTATCCCAACGCAATCAATGACAGTTGATTGGCGCAAAGGCAGCGTGGATACAGAATATCATCCACCCACTACTGGCTGGACAAGGCGAGCGAGATGTTGTGGCTTCTCTTGGCAACAATTAATGACAAGTTTTATAGGAAAACAATACTCATCTCTTCTGGCGCTTTGCGTCTTGACATCTCCGGCTCATTTGCCCCACACAATTGGTTTAACCTTGCTTGTCAACACATTCCTAAAGTATGGAGCCAAGTCAAAGGATCACCCCAGCTTCAAGAAAAGGCGCTAAGGTTACGAATCGGTTTGTTATTGTTTACAGCAACCTTCATGCCTATTCTGACAAATTGGTCAACTTAGAACACCTACACCTCTTTGGCTTGGTCATACAAGCAGATTTTTTGGCCCAAAACCATGTATCCACCATGTTATATTTGTTTCTGAAAACTGAAGTCCAGGTTTTAGCCAGTGGGCTGCTGGATCTGTCAGACATGTTTTACTTCTCCTTCGATCCCTCTGGGGCCTGGAGGTTGACAGATTTTGAACTCAGATGTTCTGGACTGGGGGTCACACACTCATTTTACTATGAGGGGCGGGTAGTAGAGATTGAAAAGTTTCTTTTGGAGGCAATTCTAGATTTGGGAGAGTCCATTGGTCCATGTGAAGATCAAACTGTTGAAAGTTTTCTTCGCTGGCGTATGTGATGGTTCTCCTTGAAAGAACGAGTATTAAGCTATCTTTTTTTCTAGCGGATCCCATTACTGGCCGGAGCTCTTCAGCGGACCGGGCCATTCGGACGCACAGCCCTCATAGGGTACATCATCCTAAGCCTCAAAATGAGAGCCAATCCCTCGGCCATGATACGCTTTGCGAACTGGCTGGAGGAGAGGAATGTGTTTGTCCAGAAACTCAACTTCAACAGATCCATGCTGGCTTCCCTGATTATCACGATTCAGAATCCTGGTTTGACGGCTGGAAGTGTACATGTTTTGCCCACAAGCCGAAGTTTCGGAGAGCAAAAAGTGTTGACAGAGCTGAACGACTGAAAAATCGGATTTTAGGCTGGATTACTCTTGGGCAGAGCTTTAGGATGACGCAACATGACCTTCGTTTATGGTATCTACATCCGGTTAAGTTTGGGTGAACATTTGTCTTTTCTTTCTTCCTCTCTACTAATTACGCTAACGCCACCCGTCTTTTGTTTAGGTACCCTTGGCAAAGACGCGTTGGAGCTAACAGAATCTCACCATGGGCCATCCTTGTTAACCCTTCTGAATCTGAGCGAGTTGGACGACCTAGAGCGCGATCGGACCTTCCGAGAAGTTGAATGCGAGAAAATAAAGTATTTTTACCTAGAGGCAATACAATTCCTATCTTATTTAATAGTCGTAATCATAAAACAATGAAGCCCAAGTACATGAATGAAATAAATATTAAATCCGTGAGACGCAGCGAGGACTAGGACGTAGCCAATCATTGTCATCGTCCTCCTCCAACATCGAGGCGGTAAACGGAGGAGTTCCCTCTGGCGGGGGACCTTCTCGACCAGGTTCATGCGGAGGATTTCGCTGAGGCGGACCTCCTGGTCCACCAGGCCCGCCAGGTCCGCGACGTCTAGGTCCTCCACCACCACCAAAGAAAGGCCATGTTGGAAGGTAACACACCTCCTAGATAAAAATGATGAGTCGGGTTTGTCCTAAACTCAAGGTAAAAGAAGAATCAACTCACTTCGAACGAGCAAGCTGGGCGACATTTGACCCAAGCGCTCCAGTCGAGCCAACCCATTAGTCTCTTTGTCTCCGACCTCCAGTCTTCCAAGACCGAACCAGCCAGGCCAGTGGAAGGAGTGAACTGCGTCCACATCTTTGTAACTGTTCTACAGATCTCTCTGTTGACTCCGTTGATAGAGTTCAGGAGGAGGTGCTCTGAAGTTGTGAGTTTCGACAACAACGTTGACGAGGTGATGAACTTGGTATGCGAGGTAGCGCAGAGCTTGAAAATAGGCATGGCCCAAGATCCATCCCCCGAATTTTCAGGACGTTGAACCGATTCGAGCATATATGGAAGGAGCATGCGTCTGACTTGTTCTTGAGCCTGATTTAGAATAGTGGTAGTGTTGGCCTCAGTTAAGTTGAACAGCGTATATTCCAAATATTCGAGCCTGTTGGCAAAACGATCGACAATGACGTGGAAGAGCGTCTGCCAGTCTACTCCACTTCCGGGGTCTCTATTTGGACCGAAAGCGTTCTCCAGTCGTGACATGGCTGCACGAACGTCAGATTCGGTAATGTTCTCGAGACGATGGAACCAGCGTTCGACTCCGTATCGGACGTCGAGGAGAGAGGGAGCAAGGTCGGTGTCATAGAATGACACTAATCTTGTTAGGTCCAACTTGACGCGAGTCTCGCCTGGGTAGTGGTTGTGCCAATGACCAGCCAAAGTAACAGAATCAATACTATGAGTCGTCATAGGATCCGCAGTGAGTGACTGAAAGTCGTTGTGTGTATCACTGGCACCGCTAGAAACCGGCGGAGGGTAGTGCTGGGGCAGATCCGGGGAGGGAGGGTGCAGGACTCCGCTGGTGTCGTCTTCTTCCCATGCTTGTAATCGTGGAAAGCCACCCTCGCGGTGAAGGTTTAAGAAGGATAGAACGTCAACGCCTCCTGTGTGGGTAAAGTCGCAGAGCATGATTTCGCTAGGAAACATTCAGTTTTTTGAGGGACAGAAAAATAGTTTTCAACGCACAAGTCCATCTCCATTCTACGACGATGGTCAGCGAGGTATAAAAAAAAGAAGAGGAATGTAAAACTATACCTAACAAAACCATCAATACCCAAAGGTTTGCCCCAATTACACAATGCCTCAATTCGTTCTCTCTCCCCAAACGATCTTTCGGGATAGACATTCCCCCAACCGACAATGTCTTGAGTATCCATCGACCCATATGGCATCTATCATAAAAGATGAGAGACAGAACATTATAAGGGCAAGCAAGGATAATAAACTTTAGCAGCACTGCTCCCATCGAAATAAAGTACGTTGAGTTCGCGATGAGCGACCAGTGTCAAGTGCCAGCAACCCGATTCGCCGGAACGAGAACGACAGAACATGTATGAATGTTCGGGGTCAGTTGCAGTCCATTGAGCACCAGGAGGTAATTGGTCGTCGCTTCTCCCATGATAAAGCAGTGTTCCGGGTGCAACGGTACCAGGAACCATATTGTGACCTAGAAAGGGTGGTTCGTCGTCAGAAGCGAAGAGAGCAGTGAGCATGGCGTTGACGCACCATTTCGATAGCGAGTGTTCGGCCAGTGCTGTAAAAGCGAGTGAACGGTATCAAATACTAGATTATGCGTGGAATTCTCGGAGGGTTCGTCGTGGAGACTCCATTCTGAGTCATGGTTTGTCGAGAGCAGCGGAAGTTGTTGAGCGCGGCCGAGAACCACAGCCAGACCTAAGGCAACGAGCGGGGTTCTCAAGAGCATGATGAAGGACGAATATGAGATGCCAACATGACCCGCTCCATATTTATACAGGTATAAGCACCTAAGTGCTGCGATTGAGCTGAGGGTTTCCGGTAAGTCGCATCGAGGGTTTATCGATAACGTTTATCTCCGTTATCTATGACCTGCCCTAAGTCAACGCGCCCGTCATATCTCTGGGAATTGAGGGCTATGCTGTCGCTTCACCTCTCCTTAAACTTCCATCAGGAAATAACGAATTCTCTGAAAGTGTACCTACCATTGTTACCTGAATCAGGCAACGGCATCATCATCTTGGTCCTAAATAACAACTCTGATGTTTCTTACGACAGAATCTCACAGAGCCATATCTTCCTCTTGTCTCGCAAATCATGTCGTTACCCATATTTTCGTACGACTTTCTGAGGGACCTTTTTGAGCATACGGCATCTCAGGACCAATCTACCGCACTCTCGCTCTCTCTGACCTCGCAAGACGTGAATCAATGGTACGTTCCATGTCCTTCCTGCGTCCATTAGCACGTGGTAATTAATTTTACAAAAGGGTGACCCCTTTTCTTTACTACTCTCCGCACTTACATCTCCGAGAGATTGAACCCCTTGGCCCAGCGTATGAATTACTCAAGACATTGACCGTCTGGAATCCGACCTTGCTCTCTCTCATTCGCCGTCTTCAAGTTACAGGGGACATACGTGAAGATGGTTACGTTGGCCGCCTTCTCTCCACGCTCAGCCAAACCACCACCCTCATCTCGCTCTCATTCGTTCCATCATTACACAACGTAATTTATCTGAAGGCCCCACTTCCAACCACTCTCACAGCATTGACATGGGAAGGATGGGGCATAGAAAATCAAGTTCAAAACTTCGCAGGTCTTCAAAACCTCCAATCATTACACATCATTGTCTCCGACAATTCTCGAAGTTCAGGCGCTGCTTACTTTCTTCCTGGCATTCTTACGGAAGTCGACCTTCCTCAACTGCACAGAATTGCATTTAGCTTTCCACCATTTAAGCCCTATGGCAGGGGGAAGATTCCGAGTAGCACTATCAAAGTCGAGTCGCTCTTTTCACGGTGGCCTTCGTTGCCCGAGCTCTTGACCAAGAAGCCTTCCATCAATATTTGTGTAGTTGCTTTCTTTGCTAGAGCCGGATTCGATGGTGTATATGATATGCCCCAGGCGTGGCTTGACATGATTCATGGGAAGTTGCATCAAAAGATTGTCGTCGTTGGGGATGAGGGGTTAAGGAACGTGGATCCGGATATGCTCATTTTGTCGCGTGGATTTATACCTTCAGATTGGAGAGACACGAGTTGTTGGGAGGCGGCAGAAGAGCATTTGGGGTCAAAGATTTTCTGACATGAAATAATAACCGTCCCATCTTTTATATGGACTCCACCATTATCAAAATTATTCGGATTGGGATGCGAACTTCTGACTGCTCGTCCGAAATTAAAATTTCGGACAGGACTGGTCAGACCGCTGAAAGCTTACGAGTAATATTAGGCAATGAGACCTGGAGAAATGCTGTTGTTTGAAATTGAGCACTATATTCTTCCCGATAGCTCCCACCAAGGTAAATGCAAGCATCTCTATTCTTTTATAATTGTCTAAGGTATGTGGAGTCCGAAGTCTCACAAAGACAAGTCTTGCTACATCGCACGAAATATTTCTGACAGAACGAGACAGTGGCCTTGAATGAGAGCATGAATATTGAAAGGCTCGAGAAGGTTAATAGTATCCTTCGGAATTTTTATAATATGGAATAGACGTTGTAAGACAACCTCCGAATGCAGAACAGCTTTTATTTGAGCTGACTGATATAGAAGTAAGAAACCACTTTCACCCTGGACATGCTGTCACGCCGACGCTGCTACTTGTTACTTGCGCTCATGTCGTCTGTGACGATTTTCACTTCCCCTGCCTCATTTGTGCCACTTCCTTCTGAAATCATCCAACACATCGTGTCCTTCGTTTCCGATTATGCAACGCTCAAGGTTGCTAGCCTCATTTCTCATGTCTTTGTGCTTCAAGCACAAGCGAACCTTTTCTCTCACATCAGCCTTACGGGAAGATCTTCCGAGAGTATTCAACATATCACATTATCACCTCATATCCTTCGGCACATCCGTTCTATATCCGCAGACCATGAAGATTTACGTTTCCCTGCCTTGCTAGACAGTTTTTCGGATCCTCGGCACGAGCAGGCTTACAGCACAAAGCTGCGAGAGCTTATTATTATTTCTGCTTCTGGTTACAATCCTTGGCCTCTCAATCTTCTTCAATCATTATACGGAAAGACACTCGCTTCACTTTCATCCCTTACACTAGACTCCCTCAACGCCCCATTGTTCCTCGTGACTTCATGCACATCTCTACGATGCCTCCGAGCGTATGGGAGTATTCTGTATAAAGAAGGAGACGCAGAGTTCCGTTCATTGTTTAAGCCAGAAGAAGATCCTCTGACCCAGCTTGGACTATTGCCCTCGTCATTGGAATCCAATACAATGCCATTTTTGACAACATTGGCATTGGATGGCACGGAGAATAACGGTATCAGGACATGTCCCCTTGTTGAGCTCATTCAACAAGGGAAATTTCCCGCGTTGAAATATTTAGACTTATCTCGGAATGACGCAAACTGGTTCCCTATACAGGATATAAAAAAGGTAGTTCAACCTTTGAGGAATCAGTTAGTTTGTCTTGATATTGGTTATTGGCCCCAGTGGAATAACGGTAGTTTTCCTTTCCCTTGCACCTCCTTTCGCCCCCTATTGATTCCCTTCTTTTTGTAGAGCATGAGAAAGTGGATCATAGTCAAGACCTCGACCTCTTCCACATCCATCACTATCCACACCTCCTCTTTTTCTCGACTCGCTTACAACAGGAACGGGATCTAGACAGGAGTACAGAAGCCTGTCAGATCTTTTTCCGTCTCATATGGCTTTACGACAGCTTCAAGAAACTTACATCCCCTCATCCGCTAAAGGTCCTTCGTCTACAGCTTGCAGCCGATTGGTTGGAGAACGTGGGTATTGACACCCCAGACAGCATTGAGTCTGAATCTCTACTTTGGAATGATTGTTGGGAGTCATTAGACTTTACTTTGAAAGGGAACCAGCATCTCGATACGGTTGAAAAAGTAATTATCCCTATTCTTCCAAAGTTTCGGATGATGAGGGGGTTTTTGAGGGATCGTCTCCCAACTCTGAATGCCGCTGGCAAACTGTCCTTCGAGCTGACAGATGTAGGAGAGCAATTCTTATCGGTGATACGGTCATAGTTTTTTCCCCGTACAATGAGATTTGGGAAATTGTATACTCTGGGCTTTCTTAAATGTCACCGCATCTTCCCCATTGTTTGATATATCTCGCTGATAACGACTTGAAACCTTTACAAGTTGGCGGTTACAGTACCGACGAGTATCCCGGCGTTTTGAACCAAGCGAGGCTGCGCATCTGTACCTCCGTAAGTTGTTCTTCTGTGGACTTTCGCCTAGGGCTTTATAGATGACAGCCCTTGGACTACTCAGCTCGACTGACATTAGGTGTTAGAAAAAGATACTGACACAGTCCATGATCTTTGATCCGTAAGCACTTTAGTTTGTGGTCTCAATTGTTTCAAGCGACTTTGAGTGCTCTGCATTGTCATTTTTATGTAAGAATGTATTCAACCTCAAAAGAAGACTTTGGCACGTGTAAATATCATGCAAAAGTGCTCCTATAAAGGCCTTTCTTACTTCGTTATGTGAAGAAATAGGTTTCTTGTGGCTGTGATAAGGTGCAAGTTGTCCCTTGCCTCTTGCCTTCATGTTAACCATGTCCGAGACCTCTACTCTTTCCACGTATCTTCCCCCTGAGACCTTCGAGCACATCATATTCTTCATCGATGATTTCACAACTCTCAAAACCGTTTGTCTCACCTCCAGCGTTTTTGTGTTACCCGCACAGGCGAGGCTCTTCTCTCATCTCAATCTTACCAAGACACCACCTGATATTATCCAATTTCTAACATCTTCACCTCACATTTCACGACATATTCGTTCTATTGTCGTCCTTAAGGAAGACCCAGCGTTACCCGTCCTGTTAGAAGCATTGGCCCAAACCGCGAAGCTGAAGGAGCTCACTTTGGTCGGTGATTATACCGTTAACCCTTGGCCAACGGTACTTCTTCGAGTATTGATGTGGAAAATTCTTCCATTTCTTTCGTCTTTCACTATAGATATGATCAGCGCCCCATTATTCCTCGTGACTTCATGCACAAGACTTCGTTGCGTACAAGCATATGCAAGTGATTTGCACATGGAAAGAGATAAAAAATTCCCAGATTTGTTTAGAACAGATGAGGATGCTTTGAAACAGCTTGGAATAATCCCCTCATCACTTGAATCCAAGCCGATGTTGTTCTTGACCGTTTTGGCGTTGGACGGGACCCACAATACCATTGACAGGACCTGTCCTCTAGTAGAGCTTATTCAACGAGGCAAATTTCCTGCGTTGAAAGGTTTAGATTTGTCCCGAAATGATGCAGAGTGGTTCCCTCTGCAAGACATAGCGAAATTGATCACACCTCTGATGGACCAATTGGTTTGTCTTGATGTCGGATATTGGCCGCAGTGGGATTATTTTGGTTCTTTGTTCATTGATTTCTTAACTCTATCCCCTCTAATACACTTCCACTTAGACCGTAACAACGAGGATCATACCCAAGACCTTGACCTCTTTCAAATCCACTACTACCCACATCTCCTGTTTTTCTCAACTCGTTTACAGCAGAAGCGGAACCTCAATCAGGGTGAAGAGTATAATCGAATCTCTTCCCATCTTAAATGGATCATGGACAGTGTCAGGCGCCTCCCATCTCCTCACCCGCTGAAAATTCTACGTATTCAGTTTGCCGCCGAATGGTGTGAGGGCGTGGGTGTCAACAATAAAGACGGATTTGAAGGTGGACGTCAGCCCACCGGGGCGATTTGGGAGACATTGGTCTTTGAATTGACACAAAATCCGTATTTTGAGAGACTTGAGAGGATGGTTATTCCTATCCACCCAGAGTTTCCTAGGATGAGGCAGGCTTTGGAAGATCGTCTCATGACTTTGAATGTCGGAGGAAAACTATCTTTTGAGTTTACAGATGTAGGGAAATACTTTGAGTCCTTGACACAATCTTAATTCGCTTTCCATTCTTCTGCACAAATAAAAATTGGGTGGGGGGATGGTGGGCTTCTCTCAACGATAGAATCTCATAAGGATTGCTTGATCTTTTTTTCCACGCTCCCTCGCGGGTTAAGTTTGCCAACGCCCATAGTTCTAAAGCTAGAACGAGAGTATTCAGATAGGTCCATTGGAAAGAAAATAAAGGGTGAGTTGAATAACCAGGTCTCGCAGGACCGTCATCCCATAAACTCGTCCTCCTGTAGCTTCGTTTACACCCATTCTTAGCTCCACTAGCTATCGATAAGTCGAGTAAGCTTTTTGTGGTTCGATTAGAGGAACATACGCTCATAATTCCCCCAAAACATTGGTAAACAGATAAAAAGGGTCCCTGAACCGAAGGTAACAGTACCCTCATCGCATACCACCAGCCGCTCCTACCTAGTTTTCTATTTCCCGTCTCCTATTTATCTCAGAAGAGTATCAGCTGTATATCGTCAATCTCCGACGTCACTACCCTACATTTTGCGTTCTGTCATTGCGACCCACGTGAGTATCTATGTGACCCGTCGTGCTGGATGCGGCAAGGTAAACTGCGCTGCTCTAAAAGCTCTCTTTTGATTCGTATCTTTGGTTATAACCCTTACGATCTGCTTTTCAGTGTCTTTATACTTGAGAAGAGGCGCTCAAAAAGCCTCAGCCGTTCTAAATTGACTCATAGCGGTGCAAGGTCACTTACATTTTCACATAACCAACCCAGAGACTCACTTCAGCAATCATGCGGGCTTTACTCAGCAGGTCTTGTCCGGACTCCCCAGTTTTTCCTGAGCGTGATCACAGGATTTACTACTTGATAGGTATAAGACATCCATACAGTGGCAAAGTTGGGCGAAAATGTGTGTCGCGCGGACTACTACTTGCGTCCTTCCCTCATGTCGACAACGGCTGTCTCACCGCCGTTCAGTCAGTCTTCGCGTCTTCCGCTTGAGATCATCCGGCACATTGTATCCTTCATTCATAATCGCCCAACTCTCAAGGCTATTTGCCTCACTTCTAGTATTTTTGTCTTCCCGGCGCAAGTGACACTCTTCTCTTGTCTCAATGTTCCGGAGACATCCTCGGACAAAATCCAGTCTCTCACATCATCACCTCATATTTTACGACACATTTGTTCTGTAATTGCAGACCACGAAGATACCCAGTTACCCGCCTTATTGGATAGTATCTCGGCTGTTGAGCACGCATCAGTGAGGCTGAAGTCGCTCACCTTTGTTTCGCATCTCGAACATAACCCTTGGACGACGACGCTTCTTCGACCACTGCATGAGAAAATCCTTCCTTTTCTCACGTCTCTCACGTTGGACGCTGTTATTGCTCCACTGTTCCTCGTGACCTCATGCACGTCCCTCCAATGCCTACGAGCGTACGGGAGTCTTCTCTATACGGAAGGCGATCCAGAATTCCGTCGGCTGTTTAAAGAAGACGAATTCCCTCTGAAGCATCTTAAAATAATACCTTCTGCACTGGAATTCAAGCTGATGCCATTTTTGACGATATTGGCATTGGATGGGACGCAGAATTCGCCAAATTCGCCAATTGGTCGACAGATCTGTCCTCTTGTTGAGCTTATCCAACGAGGCCAGTTCCCGTCATTGAAATGTTTGGATTTATCTCGGAATGATGCAGAGTGGTTCCCTCTGCAAAATATAGGCAAGGTCGTTAAACCGTTGATGAATCAGCTGGTTTGCCTGGATATAGGTTATTGGCCACAATGGGATACTGGTTTGTAGCACCTCTTTCATTCCAGCTATCATTACCCTTCGGACCCGCCGTTTCTGATTCTCCCGCTCTCGTAGATCAAGCCCACGAGGACCACATGCAAGACCTAGACCTCTTCCAGATACACCACTATCCAAACCTTGTCTTTTTCTCTGCTCGCCTGCAGCAGTATCGGGGTCTGGACTTGAATGAGGAGTACGATCAACTCATGTGTCACCTCGAGTGTCTCTTGAGTTGCTTCAGGAATCTTGCATCTCCTCATCCACTAAAGATTCTACGTCTTCAACTTGCTGGAGAATGGTATGAGGACAAGAATGCTGATGTTGGGGACAAATATGAAGGCGAAATTTGGCCTCAACTTTCAGCGGGGATCTGGGAGGTGTTAGATAGTGCTTTGGCGGAGAACTTCAATCTTGAGGCTCTCAAAAAGATTGTTATCCCCATTCTCCCTGAGTTTCATATCATGAGGCAGACTTTACGGGACAATCTCCCAATTTTAGGTGCTGCTCGAGAACTCTCCTTTGAGTTGACTGATATAGGGGACTACTTTTCGTCTCTGACATAGTCCTACTATGTGCTTTCTCTTTGGGTAATAAAATTTGGAGAGCAATAAGCTCTTGACTTTTCGTCTATGATGTCATACTTTTAGATTGCTTACCTTTGTGAATGTCCGAGTGTGAAATAAACCTCGCCACGGAAAGACACTTCAGCTCTATTCAGCTGAAGTGGTGCACCAGTCAAAAACTCCATCGTATTCCCATATCTCCAGCAGTCCATTCTCCAAAGTACGTGGCAGTACTTCATAAATCGCCTCATTGGTGAACAAGGGAGGCTGGTCTAGGCCATCCATGTCTTCCTCCTCTTCCGAGGAAATGATGAAAAAAATGTCCCTCTCCATAAGAATGTGATCCAGCTCTTCCCAATGCATTGTGTTGATGGATTCGTAATTATTCCTTTTTGGAGGCTTGAAATGGACGCGAAGGGTGCGAAGGACTGGCGCTAAGGAGACTAAGAGAGCGATATCTCCCATATTGGCACCGTCGAGGACGTTGAAGTTAACATATTTCCATTCTACGAGGAGGATAAGAGCTTTTAGGGATGGGAAATGGCAACCGTTATAGAGGGAACGAGGGAAATGCAAATCTAGACAAGAAAATTACTTCAGCTAGACAGAGGGTGACTTATAAGAGAGACTTACACTCCTCTGACCACCAAAGCGATAGCATTGTGAGAGTCGGCGCATGAGAAACAACCAGCGGGTGTGCGACTATCAAGTGATTTTGATACCAATATTCTGCGCTCAGTGACAAATGCGTCAGTTGTACGCCAGTGTTCCCAAACGTAGTAAAGGTATTGTTCTCTGGGGTTAGCGTGAATAGTGATTGTGTGGAACAGCCTCGTAGGATGAGATGTTTGAGATTTGATACTCTGTACTCGTCTCGTTTGGAGGGCAACGTGGGGTGCGAAGAGTCTTCAGCGTAACCCAGACCCCCCTGGCAAGTCAAATCCAACACTACAAGCTGAGGACAGTGACGAAGTAGATTTGCGAAAGGTATCGAAGACAAATTATGCACCTGTAAATAGACGAGCGAGGGGAAAATGTGATCTTCTAGCGTCTGAAGAAGCGATGCGGGATAAAAATCCCAAGCCCTCAAAATGGAGGTTATTGGTGATTTCATATGTAGCCTTCGCACGGCTGGAAGTAAGCACAAGACACGGATGAGGGGGTCGATAGCTGGACCCTCAGGAGCGCTAGGAAGGTAAACATCGTGTATCCAATCACAGATGTACGAAGAGTGGGATAGGATACGCAACAGGGCTCCCACTTTTTCGTCAGAGGAGATGGGTAAGACGATCGAAGACCAAAGTTTTGGGCGGGCCACATTGCGGAGAGCACTGGTAGCAAGGCTGGAGGGAATGAGTGCCGTATTTACGAAACCTGGATGATTTCTCATTTGAATAGGGATGATATCGTGGAGACGATAGGATAGAATCTGTGACAAAAGCTCCGGAGGGATGCCCGCCATGGTGAGGCTCGAGTACAATGTTTGGAGTATCCAGAGTTATATGAGAAGGGATATTGACAGGGTCAGCACGTTCAGATACTCAGGATAGACCCGCGGCACCTTGACGTGGTGGCTGTTGCCTTGCAAGTGGCCAGTGATTAGGAATGTACTGCACCGTTCCCAACTCGTTTGGGGCCCCACTTCAACTCAGGAATATAATGCGATTTCGGACCGGCTGTTCACGCCTACCCATTTCTTAATCAAGTACAACAAAATTTAGATTCTTCACAACGCTTTTAACTATGTAGGCTGTAGATATAAGGATCAGATATTTGGTTGCATTGCCTTTCAGATAGAGAGGCTTTTTTTTGAGGCTTTTTCGTATGGAAGTCCCATGGTAAGGTTAATGAAGTCAGAAGACCACAAATGAAGACGAAACTCGTTGTTGTACATAAGATCTTCGAGATGTTTCGCGCAGAATATAGCTCAAAGGAAAACGATGTTCGGCAAAATAGGTATAGATTGTGTTCAAACTACTATATTCCCGACTGGACAGTGTTCGTGTTTACGCGTTAGTTGAAGATACCAACAGACTACCAACAAAATATCATAGAATAACTCAGAAAGGACGGGGTATGAAAAGAATGTCAGAACAAGAAGCTACTAAAAAGAGTTTGTCCCATGACGAGGTCATAGAAACACGACAGCCTGTGCTGCAACCACAACACCCAGAAGCGCGGCATGGACAAAAGAGCCTGAATTGGCGCTATTCGGGCGCGAGAAGGAAGAGTCAGAAGTGGCGCTTGGGGAAGAAGTGGTGAAGAGATTATCTCCAGCAGTCGTTTTTGAACCTGATGATGTCGACCTGATGGAATAGCTCAGTCCACGAATCATTAAATGGGCAGCGAAGGAAAGAGACGAACAAGCCGACCAGATTACTAGAGACGGAGGTGAAGCCGACAACCGCTGAGCTTGTGGGTTTCGAGGCAGGGGTGGAGACAGAGCCGACAGCCTTGGACGTCGTCGCACCAGAGCTTGTTCCACCTCCAGGAGAACAAACATCTTGGCCACCGACCGTGTCACAAGAATCTCCAATGGCTAAAGGGTGCAAATTTAAATTACTTAGCACATGAAAGCAGAGCATAAAAGCGAACGTACGACAGCATTTGTTATCTCCTGGGCATACATACGAGCTGCTGTCTTGGCAAGTGTTGGCAGTCCCCGAACAGGTGCTGCCGATGGGGCAGCATCCTCCAGGCACACAGGTAGAGCCAATGTCACAGCAGCCATCTAATTGGTTTTGGTTGGTCAAATAAGAGATGCTGAGAAAGAATTGAGATTCTCACCTCCATCAGAGCAAGCAAAGGAACCGATAGCACAACTGGTTTGACGTATTTCTAGACCGCGTTCAACGAGAGCGCGCGAAGCTTTGCCAGTTCGAAGAAGGCCTGGGATAGATTCACCCCTTGGAAAAGTTGCACCACATGCGAGAAGAGCGAGGAGCTGCAAAACGACGAAGCGTGTGAAAAGTGTGGAAGCCATGACTTAAAAACGAAGTGCTTGTAGAGGTCAACGAGCAACAGAAAAAGGGGGGACAAGCGAAGGGCTCTAGGGAAAAACGTAGAAACCCGCATGACTTTTAAAGGCCCAGAGAACAAGGGATGGAGATGTCAAACAAAGTGTCGGGGTGGTGGAACAAAATGACAACGAGATTCGTTATCAGCGGGCATCAAATATTGATCCTGACTGGAGACCAACGCGACTCACTTTTCGGCCTTAAACGGTAATTAATCTGAGCGCTCGAAATGCTAGCCGCGTTATAGCGCACTGAGGTACCGGATAATAAGAAAGAGAAAGACCGCCATATCGTTTGAAAAGTAGGAACTTTTTAGGGATCGTGGAGGCTATGTCTGGCAGGAAGAATGAAAAAGATGTTTGTCATCCATTAATGTCCCTAATCCCGGTGCTTCTAATTGCAACACAAAAACCCTTGACTCGTCGAAATGGTGTTGAGGCATGAAGGCCGTGCTAGATGCTCTGCCTCAAAGGCACATTAATCCAGCATGCGACAGCTGAAGTGAACACGGACGGTTCCGTGCACAATGTTGCCAAGCGACTCACGATTTTATTCAAAGGTCTCGATATAGTTATGTCGATGAGGGTCAATCAGGAGCCGGTCGAAGCGAGGAAAGGGGGCGGCCTCGTTGGACTACGGTGGCCTGAGCCTGGTTTCTATGGTTGGAAGGGAAAAAAAAAAAATTCGAACCTATTCATGAGTCAGAAAATGACTCAGACATTGGATCTGAAAAATATTTGGTTGACAGTCATGACTAGCTCACGGATGGAGAAGAAAGAACATGCCATGGTAAAACACTGATCATGAAAGGCTTGCTATCGAATCACAAGCTCCTATGAATATCTCATAATCGAAAAGTGCTACGATCTCGGCGAAAGGAAAGACATTTCATATTAGCGGCTCCCCCGAGATTCCGTCATAAACTCAGGAGTTATCTTATCACCACCTGGGCAAGATTTTCTCTTTGACTTTCTGTTCACAGAGCCCACAATAGTTGTTTCATGTTTGAAGGTGACAAGTCCATACACTTTTAAGTTGACCGTCCCATTTGAAGGAAAGGTACCTCGTGTGCAAAGCTCTCCTTTATGAGTAGCGCAACAATATGCTACACGATTCGAGCCTCTTCAATATTTAATTCAATTTTGTGGCTAAGAAGATACCATGTGCTGAACACAAATCGATTCCATGGGACGCGCCTTGGAAGGGAATGGACGAGTATAATGGAGCGTTAATGGCCAATGGCATGATGCTATAAAGGCACGGGGGAGAGTGAGAAATCCTTTGTCCGATACCTTGCTGCCCCATTCAGAAGTTGCAGGGCCAATCAGACACTCCAAAACTTGGAGAGTGATGGAAGCTTGAAGAGGAAGTCCTGAGCATCTTCATTTCAAGACGGTTTTGAATTTCGCTGGTCCCTTATATCACCTCCAGATGATGACGACGTTCTTTCTTTCATTATTTATGGTACACTTATATAAGTGAGAGACTACGGTCAGCCTGCCATCAGCGTGTATATGAAGAAGGCATTTCGACTATCAGTTATTGGGTTCACTTCACCATCCACCAAATATAAACACCCAAAGAAAAGGAAAAAAAAAACCCAAAAAAAAGGATAACAGGAATAGGCTTTCGTATGATAGGCTAGTCTCTTGACCTAACAGACCCAGAGCAAACTAGCTTCAACATGCCGTTGAACAACTAATAACAGGTGGCTACACCATAGCTGTCCACGTAACATTGCGTTCCAAACTCTACGAGAATGTAAATGAAAAGCGGTACAAATCTCAATCGGAAGAGTAAACATACCACAGCAGACATCGGTGCCAATGCATTCAATATAACCGTTCTGGCAACATCCCGTGAAACCACAATTATAGCCAATATCGCAGCAGTGTACTAGTTCGTGGTAAGTCTGGGGTGAGATTTTGATAGGGTTGAATTATTTACTTCCGTCGGCACAGGTGACACCGTAACCAGTAGACCCACAAGTTGTGCGCGCGTCTAAACTGCGTCCCAGGGGTGCAAACGATTTTTTGGGACTTTGGTGAGCGCCTGGGGCTGTTTCTTCCCTAGATTTAAGGCTTGCGGCATATACGAAGAGCGCAAGAAACTGCAGGATGACGAAACGGATGAAAATGGTGGAGGTCATGACTGAAAAAGAGGTCGAGGAAGTGCGTGTCAATAAGTCGCAGATTATGGGACAGAGGAATGTCTCACAAAATAGTGGAGAAGAACTGCATGGTTTTTAAAGGCAAAAGAATCAGGTACACTCGCATTGGATCTCGAAAGTTCTGGCTCTACGAAAGCGGGGAAAACACGAGGGCCGTGCGGGGGACTGGACCTTCGACGGCACATTAAGCATAGTAGAAGTGGATCCGGATGGATCCCTGCAAAACATATCAAGTGATCGAATCTAGCGGTGAAAACAGCCGCCCAAAAAGGCATGATCAGCGACGGGGTGTGCACCGATGTCGAAGCGGAGCGCATCGTTGAAAGAAGGCGAGAGGTCAAGAGCAGCCTGTTGACAAACCCGATTACAATGAGCACGACAATGTTACTAGCGACTTCAGTTTCTTGAACGCTTGGTCAACAGTTATGGCCAGAACGATAAAGTGCATTACATGCGATGTGATCCTAGAGCGAGGTTCCTTGCGGGAAAAGGTGAGGATAAGGAAGTATGAAAGAGTCATGATGATTAGAGGGTAAGAGATTGGAACGAGCGTTGGGTCCGATCCGCTGCCTTCCCTCCTCAGAGGAAATCAAGGCTAATTAGACACAGCATGTCGTTTCACCGCCAAGAGCCTTACCCAAAGGTCGCCTGCCTAGATTGACCCAAAAAAAACTCCTCAAACTCCTTACCATCTTTTTCCGTAGCCTTGAATACAAGCCTTCCAGACAAAGTTGTGTGAACTAGTGCTGCTGTAAAATCAGCGTGAGGTTGAGCTCGACGTTTGCGATCATTTTTTCCCAAAAGACCGGACAATAGACTTTCGGAATTCGCTAAACCTGTAATTCTGAAGTGCCAAGACCACCCTCGAGCAAGGGTTCAATTCTCCTTGGGGAGTAAACGAGCCTTCCAGGAACACGCCAATCCTTCATGTAAGCTCAACAACCTGCAAAGGTTGTTGCTCCTCAGGGTCCTGAAACATCCTCGCAATCCAAGTTACACGGTGGCCACTGCAAGTTCTATAGACTTCATTGCCAGGAGTATGGTTCCCCTCGACCACGGACAACCGAAGGTAACGGAGATGAGGAAAGGTCCTCATCGGCAAGATTTCAGAGTTAGAAACATGAGACATGCTATTTGATGAAACTGTAGCACCCAGTAAACCGTTGCGGTTCCACCTCGACCTTAGAGAAGAAAAAGTGGGGGAACGTGCTTCGCCACATACCCAAATCAAGGCAAGTTAGGTTTTTTGCGACAGGCAAGAGCAAAAGCGGCGCATCTGCAATAGGAAACATTGATCGACCGTTAAAGCCAGGCACTCGCAAGCGCTGTAGGTTTGGACATCGTGCTCCGTTCTGGTGTTCGAGGAGTGGCTGAGGGGAAGACGAAGAAGCGGTATATCCTGTCCGGTAATCAAATAACTAGCATTCAGAGAGGAAGATCCATTTTGTGGATTGTAGGCGGCTCCTGAGCATTGTTCACAAAGAAGCTCAAGTGTGACCAAATGATAGCAGCCTTCGAGTATGATTGGAAGTCGCACCGATGATCCGCGAATCGAAAGAGGATTTAGAGAACGAATAAGAGAACTTCCTTGAAGCTCCATGCCATTCCCAGGTGAGAGAACGCCGAACAGCAACAGCACGCACAGCGTAGGCAACTAGCTCAAGAGAGTTTCGAAATCAATTGCTGGTGAACAAACGAGAGAGACTGCGAGCTGTCGGTTCAACAAAGACTTGCAAATGGGATAAATTCTGAAGAGAAGCGATCCAAATTGTCGCTCTGCGTGTAGTGCCATTGAGAGTTCCGGGTGTAAATGAGTTCAAGTTGACCTTGACTAAGCGCCGCTCGGAGGACTCAAGAATTACCCGGGCTGTGAGGCTACAGCAGATGAGATTTGCGGGTTCTTCAAAATGGGCTACAATAAAAGGGGTCAGCTCTGGAGAAAGAAGAGGATCAAGTGACATGGAGGTTTGGGACAGGCTCTGCTGCCCTCGCCAAGAGTGTTGGCATAGATCAGCCTGAGAATGAATGATTGTCATGTTTTTCAAATTTTATTTCACTCTCGCTAATCTTGTACTTACGGTTATTTTCAGGTCCTCTCAACATCACACATTGTGCTTTTCGAACTTGTCTCTGAGCTCTATTTTGGAGACTTCCAAGTGCTCCGATTTTGGTAACTTAGCGAATCAGGTACGAATCACGAGGAATCCGTCTGGATCCCCAGGCTTGATATAAGAGACAATTTTACAACATGGTGATATCAGAAATTTTTAGGCCCGCAAGGTGACCTTGGCATTTGTCGACTTGACATGAATGTTCCCTCGACTCTTTCCCGCCTCAGACCATGCAATAGTACCGAAAGCATGACCATGAGAGACATGCTGCTGATCAATCCGTTCCCTTCCGCGTCCAGATGGGTCTTCCTTGTTGTACACGTTGACTTCCGGAGTGGCATTTGAAGTCTCCAAGTTGAAGCTACCTTCAAAGGCACTGGGGACTGAAACGGCACCCGGTGAGTTGGTTGTTTCAGAAAAGACGTTGATGGCGGAGTCCACCGGAGCTTTCGTAATATCCAAAGAAACTTTGTTGTTTGTAGTGCGAGACTGGATCACGAAAGAGCCTCCGGTGGAGTCAGCAGAAACAAGGTCATAGAAAGTGACGATTCGCCTTGAGGATAGAGTGAGGACAAGGTAATTTTTGGAGGGATCTGCAAGAATGAAATACATACCCGTTGGTGGTTTTAAAGAATGCAGACGTAGGATTGGAACTACGTTGCTTGGAATTCAAGATAACATTAACCTCGATGGGACCATTCGTCTGAACGGATAGTTAACCAAAAAAGGGGTAGTTAACGCCAAACGAAGAATCTCACAGTTTCAAGGTCCAGGGTGTGGCTAGAATTGAAGTTTCCATAGATTCCTCCATTTGTTGATTTCACCGTCAATGTCTTAGAAACAAATAGCTGGAGGCCCGTGAGATAGTGTCAAGGTGTGTAGCTGACAAGCCACAAACTTTTGGACCATTAGAGGTAATTTTCGAATTGGTAGTGGTAAGGTCAAGGGTCTCAAAGGATACAGAATCTCCAAGCGTAAGGTCAATTTCGTAGTTGTGCATGTTAATGGCAAGAGCCTTGATGAGAGTCGGAGTGACATGCTCGGGGAAGACGATCTTTACGTCGAATTTCATTCCCTGCGACCAACCAACAAAACGAGGGGACTATCACAACGGTTTTAAGTTACGCGGAAGATATGCTTCATAGGACAACTTACATAGATCCCAACTCCATGTTCGCCGTTGCGCTCAGAGCGACAGACCTTTGCCTGAACGGATGAAAACTGATGCGATGAACTGGAGGTGACATAAACGAGGGCAACATCTCTCGCTACGTCTTTCGAGGATGTGATTGTCACACGTCCTCCTTGTCCGTCGCCTTCAGATTCGAGGAACAAGCTTTTGGCATCGAGAGGCAATTGAAAAGTGGTTGAACCGCCAAGACCCTCGTGAATACCACACGATGAAGGAGTGCAGTGTGAAGGTACAGTAATGTCGCCATGATGAGAAACCACTAGGAGCTTAAAGTAGCTTTTGTTAGGCCGGTGATTCACAAGACAACATACTTGATTGACGAGAGCAAACATGGATGGAGTACGTGGAACCCATGAAGAGAGTGAAGAGAATCCCAAAATGAACCTCTCAATATTCCTTCCTTTCGAAGACATAAGGCTCCTGCTGCTCAGCGAGTTGTGGAGCAGGGTAGACCTGTTATAGTTGGGCAATGAAGTTGAGCTAAGTGGTACCTCCTTGGAATCAAAGTTGGCAGCCATTAGAAAGAAGTGAAATCTCTAGCAGGTAGGGGACTTTATAGCTGAAATGGAAAGGG
>JAJTUO010000081.1:0-135984 GCA_021399455.1 Flagelloscypha sp. PMI_526 | reverse complement strand
GGGTGAGGAGTCCATGCCCTCACCTTTGACTCTATTCCACCCCCCAGACATGCATCCATTTTCGAACACTCCCTCTACTGTCTCACTTGTTCTTTTTTCACGACACAAGATCATACCTGCACGTTTTCTTTCCTCGTCTGACAAAACTGTACTACGATCACTTCTGTGCCGCCGCCCTATGTGCTTTTAAATTTCCAACATTTCACATACTTACACGCAGCAACACCGCCCACTTTTCTTACCTTTTCTTGATTTATTCGCGCTCCCAAACTCAAATAAATCCCAATCATTGTGGACTTTCTGTTGCCATTATAAAGATTTTTATTCCCACCCCTCTCATGCTTTTGATGCTCTTATCGTTGGCGAAGAGATCATGCCCTCTCTTTTGACTCTATACCACACGCGCATGGGCATCCATTTTCGCACTCTCCCTCTATTGTCTCACTTCTTGTTTTTTTTTTCTCGCGACGCAAGATCATACCTGCACGTTTTCTTCCCTCGTCTGACAAAACTGTACTACGATCACTTCTGCGCGCCGCCCTCTGTGTTTTTAAATTTCCAACATTTACGCATACTTACACGCACCAGCACCGCTCACTTTTCTTACCTTTTCTTGATTCATTCGCGCTCCCAAACTCAAATAAATCCCAATCATTGTGAACTTTTTGTTGCTATGATAAAGAATTCTTCCTTCCCCCACACACTTCCGATGCTCTTGCCTTTTAACCCTACCTTACTCCCAAATTGTTGTGCTGTTTTCTCTGCAGTCTCTACACTCACTGCACTACTCGTCTCTCACTCGTAAAAATGATGATCGTCATAGGATAGCGGAGCGAGTGTTTCTCACGCGATGGGTGTTAACTCTGCCACACCGTCGCCCCCTCCACCATCCGTTAGAGTTGCTCGTAAGCGTACTGAGAATGATTGGCGTCAAGAGACTGCCTTTTAAGGGCCAGACACTGAGCCATGCCTTTTAGTTTGAAGATTCTGATTCTGCTACGATGCCCTGAATCCTCGGTACAGCAATACTTTGGATGGACTCGTTCAAGGCAGCGGCATCCGACTTTCCTACTCGAAGAATCCTCTTGGAGTTCGAACAACAACTTCCCCAAATTGCCGTTGGCTTGGGGGAAGTCATATGATGTCTTCCACTCCGCCTCGATTTTCCGTACCCTCTACGGCGTCGTTATTCGGCAATAGTCCTGCGTCGACAACGGCAATTCATGGAGCTGATGGGGGATCCTATGATTATGAGGTGCCTGCTGGGGGAGCCGATTACCTCTTCATTTTCTCCATTCAGATTCAACTCTTCTCGTGTGCCGTGGTGCTTGAGCATCTCTCGCATCCTACAACTGTCAGTGAACATGAGCATTTCTTGCATGGTGCTTTTTCTTCACTGCTGCTTCCACAACATCAACATTAACAACATTAACATGTAGAGTTGGGACAAATCGGGCGAGGACTCCATGCCCTCACCTTTGACTCTATGCCACGCCCCCAGACATGCATCCATTTTCGCACACTCCCTCTACTGTCTCACTTATTTTTTTTCTCTCACGACGCAAGATCATACCTGCACGTTTTCTTCCCTCGTCTGACAAAACTGTACGATCACTTCTGCGATGCCGCCCTGTGTTTTTATTTCCAACACTTTCGCATACGTATATGCAGTAACACCGCCCGCGTTTCTTACCTTTTTCTTGGTGCATCTGCAGTCCCAAAACCAAATGAATACCAATCATTGTGGACTTTCTGCTACCATTGTAAAGTTTTTTCCACCCTCCGCGCACACTTCTGATGCTCTTGCCTTTTTTACTCTACCTTACTCTCAAGATGTTGTGTTGTGTTGTTCTCACTGCACTCACTGCGTTGCTCCTCCCTCATTCGTTAAGATAATGACTGTCGCTGGGACCGCGAAGCGAGTGTTTTTCACGCGATAGGTGTCACCTCGCCGCGTCAACGCCAGCTCCATCTGTCAGAGTTGCTCGTAAACGTACTGAAGATGATTGGCGTCAAGAGACTACTACGCAAGACATGTAGGCTCTGAGGGACCATAACACTGTTCTTTCTGCGGTTTTCACTTTTCACGCACGTTTGACTGGTCTCGCGGTCTTGACCCTTCTTTAGGAGCACTCCTGCAGCTTCTGCATCGTGTGGAGACCGGGTTGTTCTCATGCTCATGCTCACTGCTATGAGAAGCTGAATTCCACTTTAATACTGGCATGTTTTTAAACCAATAGCATGGACCAAGGTCGTCTGCGTCTAGTTTCTTTCCGGTGCTGGCTGATAATTCAAATAGAGGGAGTAATGGTAAACACATTGGGATTTTGCACTGTTTTTGTAGGTGGGTCATTCAGTGCGCTGTTGTTTGGGCGCTAACACCTGTCACCGTCGTGCAATTCTTTGTTCCGGTTACCGTTCCGTTTATCCAAAGGATTTCGATAAGCAGGAATCTACTCTCGTTGAGTGCATCATCGCGACTGTGGTTAGTTTATCATTTTCTTTACACCTGAATATGTTCTTTCTACTGGTCCTTAAAAGTAATCTAGCATTTGGTATCTCGGTGATAAGTACATGTGGAAAAGATTCTGGTAGGATGCAGGAGACCAGAGTCACTGTACTCACAGCACTGCTGCCTCTCACTGCGCTGGAGTCACCAAACACGCCGAAGTAGTCAAGCACGCCGAAAGACGCCGAAGTAGTCAAGCACGCCGAGGTAGTCAAGCACGCCGAGTAGTCAAGCACGCCGAGGTAGTCACACGCCGATTTCACCGTGACCTGACTCAACTTGAGCCTCTTGTGAATTAGTAAGCCTTTTGAATGTTGCTCCTGACCACCATCTATGTCCACCAGTGTCGCCTTCGTCTCATCTACATTTGAAAGCTCTGGATACCTCTTGTGTGTAAACGTTCGTGACACCTCATTTCATTTCCAAGGTCCTTTCTATATCTCAGTTATAGTTGACAACTTTTCACTTGCCCGAGCTACTATTTCGTTAACGTGGTCGCTGCTGTCCCTAACCACCTTTCCGCTTCAAGGCTTCTCGTGCCTTGCACCATCCTCATTGGTATCTTAGTAAACGGCAGTATCTTGGTCACAGAAAATTACACTCCTAATACTTATAATGTGTTCCACGCGGTACGCCGCAGGGACTATCTCAAGCGACTCTCATGCGCTACCTTTGGCTGGTAGAGTTTTAAAGTAGATAGAACCAGCAATGAATCGATTTTAATGTCCATTTAAAATAGACATCGGAAGATGGACTGACAATTTTTCTCCCTACCTTCACCTAACCAGCTACCTTTTTGTTTTAGTCCACCTTGGCCTTGTTAGAAACATTACCCTTGCTACTTTTGAGTTACCGGATGATGTATTTGCCTGAACACAGCCTCTGACGACTGTGGCTTCTCCAGTGCTTATAGCGCCCACGTACTTACCTTCGGGGCGTTCTCCCCATCGCTAATGGGCGTTTTACTGTCTATATCTCTGCAACTTCGTTACAAGGGAATCTCTCCTAGGCCATGTCTAGCGATCGGCATCTTCAGCTATGCCTCATGGGAGGTTGTGGATTAATGGGACTTCTTTCGTAATTGTGCACCTGAATGAAGAGACATGGCTTCTAGAATGTTTTAGATTATCAGAAGTATAGACTTAAAAAAAATTTGTTGCGTACTTCTTTTTACAGACTTTTTTTCCCGGGAGCTATAAGGAAAACGTTGTTGAAGTGGCAGTGCTGTGTTAAACTCAAACCATACTTTCTCTAACGGCAACGCCATCTGGTCAAGAACGAACTATATGCCTCTATTTGGGAAGGGGAAAGGGAATCCTGAATTGTGCACTTGCTCATTAGAAGCAAAAGCTCATTGGGTCTCGTCTGGTTTTGAGAAGCATGAGTGGCAGCGAGATTTAGATGAGAAAGTGAGTAACGCTTGTGTGTTTTGATCAGCATATGCTTACCTTTGCATATTCGACTCAGAAACGCCACGACGAGGTTGGGAATCAGATCAGCGCCCTCACAATAACTTCCCATGAATCACCACGTTCCTTACCCCTGAGCCCACTGTTCACCTCTGCAAACGATATTATGAACAGCCAACCCACATCCAATGAGCCAGATCCATCGGTTTTATCTGATCTTCCAACTTCGTTGCAAGGTATTACTCAACTCCTGTTGACCGACAAAACAGGAAAATTGGTCCTAGCACAACCCAATGCCCCTCCCGCTCGAAGCAGTACCACAATCAATGCTTCGCAGCCAGCAGCCGCTCATTCGCATCCTACCCCCACCAGCTCACGGCAGCAGGAAACGTCAGTTCCACAAAATGGGGAACCTCGCCGACCTTCAAAACCCACCACGCAGATAGCATATCAGGAGCGTGCCCTGGAACGACTTCGAGATATTGAGAAAGGGGCTTCTGATGCTATATCCTCTCTTCATATTCCGGCTAATGCTCCTGATGGCTTTGACGAAGAATTCATTGCCAAACTGGATTGTGCTGAACGAACTCATACGCAGCTCAGCTACGACATTGATCGGGTACGCTCTACCATCGACCAGGTAAATCAAGAGAAAGAGAGGGTTATGGAGATTTTAAGCAAACTCGACAATGTTATTTCTGATCTAGGCAACTGGGTGCCCCAAAAAGCAGTCATGGAGAAAGATCTGCCCGCGGAGGATCCGGAAACGGACCCAATCTCAATTGAAAACGGTATGTTTCTCATTCTTAAAGAGACCAATTCTTACGGTTGTACTCTAGGCCGTTATTTTGATGATCCAGTGAATGACCTCGGTATCTCGCTACAGATCATGATCATGCTTGCCGTGACCACACATGTCTCTTTGGTGTGGCAATTGCCCCTGTCAACTGGATTCTAAGGCGTCGCCCGTGCTTTGGTCGTCACAACCATTACTCTGTTCTGTCCAGAAGGGCCTGATCGTGACCATTCGTTGGAAACCATGACCTTGGAACAGCTTCCGAGCTCTGTTGCCGACGCTCTCAACCAGTTCTCTAGCCTGGCTCATAAAACTACCGTTCATGCTGTGTGTCCTAAGTGCAAAGCCATCGCCTCACCTACATATGTCCGTCCTGGTGGTGTTCCAACTTACCCCAGCCACTGCCGCAAATCGAATTCCTGATCTGAGGACTCACAACCCTGCTTAGAGCCCTTCTTCGAGTATCGACAAGGAAACCACGTCCACTGCGAACATTCCATACAGCATCGTTCGAAGACTACATCGCCCGCGAAATGACAGATCCCGTCGTTGAGCAGATACGGTGATGACAAATGTGACAGAGCTATGAAGCATCTCAAGGTCCTGCACCGGACAACATCACCGATCCTTTTGAGGCCAATTTTTTACGAAACATTCATGAGTGCTGATGGAAAGACACTCTTTGTCCAACGCCCTGGCACTACTGCCCGGCTGGTCTTCGCCATACATACCGACTACTTCAACCCTAATGGTCTTAGAAAGCGGGGCGCAACCGAGTCCATCGGAATCATCTCGTTAGTCAACCTTGCACTCCCTCCTGGAATCCAGAATAACCCAGAACATCTATTCATCTACGGGATAATCACTGGTCCAAAAGAACCCTCCATGTCCGAAAATGCCTATTATCTGCGTCCAATCATCAACGAGGCTCTCCGTGGTTGGAATCGTGGCTACCAGCTGCAACGTACAGCTCGTCATAATTCAGGGCGTCTCGTGGAATGGGCAATTGTCATGTCCATTAACGATCTTCCCCAGGCACGAAATATCTCGGTTTTCCTGGTCATGCTTCCAAGAAGCTTTGTACGGTCTGTACTTTAGAGGGCCGAGATTGTATCCATAACACGAACTGGCAGGATTGGGGGAAAGCATGATGTCAAGACTAAAAGAGAAAAGGCATTCGAGTGGCTGTACGCGCGTACAACCAAGGAGCAGAAGCGATTTTTAGGAACATGGTGTTCGCTGGTCAGAGTTCTGGCGCTTACCATACTGGGACCCTTCAAGAATGCTTGTCGTTGATGGTATGCACTGCATCCTCGAAGGCCTCGTCCATTATCACTGTCGCTACGTTCTTCGTCATGAAGACCCCAAAAGTCAAAGTTCAGCCGGCTTTGCGGCTGCCTACTCCTTCCCATTCCCTCCTTACGACCCACAAATTTATGCTATCCCGGATGATAAGGCCGCAGGTATTGCAGATATACCAAAGATCCATCGAATCCTGACAGAGCCTATTGCTGGAAGCAATTCTTTCACTAAGGACGCCATCTTGAAAAGACTCACAGCTACCCACCTCCATCCACTCAAGTTCGTCGCGAAGAGCCTCAATCTGCTTCAGAACTCAACATTGATGGTAAAAAAATCCCCGCTACTGACAAGAGCCACTTTGCTGAAATTCTATTTGGTTGGGTATGATCCTATTCTTTTTTTATAAAAAATATCAGCTCATTCAATTTATCTAGCGAAAACGTCAACCACATGCAATTGAACGGGATGTTCTGAATTCAGCCCAGTCAGATCTCAAGCTAATTCGCGATGTCGCGGTAAAAGCCACTCACCCGTCTTGTCTTGATGCCCCTCCACACAACTACGGCGAGTTTGCTGCCGGCACAATGAAAGCAGCGGAATGGAAAGTGCTTGCCACAATTTATCTTGCCATTTCATATGTTCTACTTTGGGGAGATTTTAGCAGTTCGGATCCGCCAGCGGAATTGGCTGTTCAGTTCGAGGCCCTCAAACACACGATGGCTTTATTCCAGGCCGTCATTATTGTTTGCCGTTTCGTCGTTACCGATGACGACGTCGACCAGTATCGTACCTTTCTCAAGTATTGGGTTGACAATTTGCACAAAGTCCACCCCCACACGATTGGACAACCCTGCGCGTCCAAATATTCATATATCATTTCACCTGGCAGACTTTTTGTTACTTTTTGGTCCTCTCTTCCACTGGTGGGCATTCCCTTTTGAGCGGCTGATAGGCACCATTCAACGAATAAACACGAATCATCAGATTGGCAGTGCGTATCTCCCATTCCTCGAAGACTTTAGGAATATCTCACCCCTATTAGGCATGCTCGAGGGGACGATTCTTGAATCATATTTACTGGGGGCAAATTTTCGGCGAGCCCTTTCACGACCTAATTGTCCTGTGATTATCCAGGAGCTCAATGCTCTACTCCACAAGGTTTATCCGAAGAAACGCTCAGATTCTCATGATGCACCAAGCTCACGCGCCCTAATGCTGATAATATTGCCTACTTTCACTGGCATGGTGCGACTTACTCCCCATCCTCTACCCATCTCGGGAACAGCGTCGTTTGTTATCGCCGCCCAGGTGATGATAACCTTAGTGCTGGGCAAATCGCGCGTATATTACCAAGGACGGCCAAACGACCTTTGAGATTCAAAGGCACCAATCCCTAACGCCCAACCAGCATGATCCATTCGTTCGTTTTCCGTATCTTCGAGCCACAACCTGGGCAACTACTTTGGAATCGGCACCTGAAAAAATTCCGCTTGAGAATATCTTCGCACACGGTGTTCGTTACGACTTCTCTAATAACCGTTCAGTCATTATCAACCTTGATAGCGTAAGTTGCACACTGTCCTCTTGCATTCCGCTTTTACTCATAGGTTTTGGAACAGCATTAACCTCTCGCTCAGTTTGCATGTTCATAGGCGTAGCAAATAACACAATCTTAATATCGAGACCAAACCATCCCCACATTCAAAACTAAGAACAATCCGATGAAAAATCTTGAAAGGACTGCGAATTCTGCTCATGCTGTGAGCCATCGCTAAACTACCTAAGTCCGGTCAACGCACCTGAGTCTCGTGAGGTAGGCCGAGAGCGATACGGAAACATCACCTGACAAAGAAGCAAAAAACAGGAAACGACTATTATTCGCTTGTAGTTTACCAATGTGCCTCGAATACAATGAAAGTTTTCTTGATGATCCATAGTAAATCTCAACTTGGGGAATTTATTCCTCTGTGATAAGCAAGAGACATGTTGCATCAACGTACACACATCTCGGAAGGCACACCGAGGCACTTGATTTGCAGCTCAGTGCTTGCAAACCGGAAGCGGACTCTAGGTGGTGAGCATCCTGACATGCTGACGAGCATGAACAACCTTGCATCGATTATTCAACTCTGGTTAATGCCAGTCAACTTGCCTGCTCCTTCGTGTTACACGCCAGATATCCTTTTCCATTCGGCAGACGTGTTACACTGCACTCAAGCTCCCTTATGATACCCTCCGACCGCCCACTTATTTGAATTGCCTCTTACTTCGTGAATATCATGTCTTTTCTATCGTCGAGGTCTCCAAGGACGTCTGGACTTTTTCTCGGTGAGTCGCTCCGAGAATCTCATTTCACTCGCGAATGACAAATTCTTATACAGCCCTTTCACCAGAGGGTTCTTCGAAGAGGGAGCTCGTTCCATGGCTCTCAGATTGCGTTCTCAAGAAGGTGTTTGGGTTATGGCATCGACGCCTCTCTCCCCGGATACGAAGCAAACCAATGACAACCTTGGTTCCGTCAAGTAAGCATGCGAGAAGTTTCATTTGGAGGCGTTGTGTCGCTCAACTTCATTCCAGATATATCGTTGGTGCCGACCGCGTTCACTACCTGTTCCTGAGTGAAGAAGTCTCTTCGTCTCCAGATTCTCAAGCTCACCTACAATAGAGGAATATCAAAATGCATACCCCCAGGCTAAACTTATTATGCCCAATTCTGCTATTGAGAGAGCCAAAAGCAATAGAGTTACTGGTCTGACAGTTTCAGGAAGTACGACTCAGGTTTCTCCCTGCCCCCAGAATCTTGTTGTGAACTTAGTGTGAACTTCTCCGCAGCATGGGGTAAAGATCCTGAAGGCACGAAGTACGGATTCGAAGATGAGGCCAGTAAACATGCTAATCCTCCGAACTACTAGAAGTTGAAAGAGGATCTTGATATTCCAGATTGAACATTGGTGAAGTCATATCAATTATTACCCTTTCCTCCGTACATTCTCCTTACGAAACACCAGTTACTGCCACTCAACTTGCCTGCTCCTTCGTGTTACACGCCAGGTATCCTTTTCCAATTGGTTTGTAATCTTACTCCATTCGGCAGACGTGTTACACTGCACTCAAGCTCCTTTATAATACCCTCTGACCGCCTGTTCAAGTCTGCATTACATATAAAGCCCACTTATTTGTATTGCCTCCGGTTTCGTGAATATCATGTCATTTTTAACGACTGCCTATACTTTGTTATCTCAACATTTTACCGTCGCAATCCCTTTTGTGTTGAGTCTCGTGGGTCAATGGTTGAAGTATATTCGTCGCGAAGGTGTCATTTGATCTCTCCTCTTCGCGAGGATGGAAGGCGGAGTCTGAGGCGTTGGAAGTGGTTAACAGAAAGGCTGGCCCTACTTTTCCTGGCTGTACATCGCTCATAATGTGTATAGTTAGTTTTGCATAGTATAACATGCATTATGAAACAGAGTAACAAGGTGGGCCTATGGCCTGCACAGTGGTACTAGTGACTAATCGCTAAGTAAAAGAGGCTATTGATTCATAGAACCCATATCTGTAGCGATAGCAACGTACAAAAAAAGGTGTCAAAGGGTGAAGAGAAAGCCATTGAAATTCAACGGCATACGAATTTTTAACAATATACGAGCGGCGAGCTGCTAGGAAATAGCTTAGATTCGACTCGTTGTCAATATCAAATTTATGGGTTAGAAATTTGAATGGGTGTAAACACCAAAAGTTAGAGTAACAAGGTGAAAGGTTCAGTCAAAAATGCATACACCCCACAATGGATATGAGATTCGAGTGGGTAAGATGATACCGTGTGGCTGGACTTACGTGACAAGAGATGATTCGGTCAAAGTTCCAGGCCTGGGGAAAGTTTTAAGGACCAGAGAAGATCATGAAGTATAATATCACAAACATTAACAGTTTTGGCGTCACGACGCATTGCCCTTTGATGAAGGAATGTTTAGGTAACTGATTCCCAATCAAGAAAAGAGGGATGAGGGCTTACGCTTTATACTGTCCCATTAGCCAGACGTATATTCCGTGGAACCAGTGGTATGGTCCGAATCCGGGGGACAGAGGCTTGTTTAGCCTGGGGGTATGCATTTTGATATTCCTCTATTGTAGGTGAGCTTGAGAATCTGGAGACGAAGAGACTTCTTCACTCAGGAACAGGTAGTGAACGCGGTCGGCACCAACGATATATCTGGAATGAAGTTGAGCGACACAACGCCTCCAAATGAAACTTCTCGCATGCTTACTTGCGGAGCCAAGGTTGTCATTGGTTTGCTTCGTATCCGGGGAGAGAGGCGTCGATGCCATAACCCAAACACCTTCTTGAGAACGCAATCTGATAGCCATGGAACGAGCTCCCTCTTCGAAGAACCCTCTGGTGAAAGGGCTGTATAAGAATTTGTCATTCGCGAGTGAAATGAGATTCTCGGAGCGACTCACCGAGAAAAAGTCCAGACGTCCTTGGAGACCTCGACGATAGAAAAGACATGATATTCACGAAGTAAGAGGCAATTCAAATAAGTGGGCGGTCGGAGGGTATCATAAGGGAGCTTGAGTGCAGTGTAACACGTCTGCCGAATGGAATAGGATTACAAACCAATTGGAAAAGGATACCTGGCGTGTAACACGAAGGAGCAGGCAAGTTGAGTGGCAGTAACTGGTGTTTCGTAAGGAGAATGTACGGAGGAAAGGGTGATAATTGATATGACTTCACCAATGTTCAATCTGGAATATCAAGATCCTCTTTCAACTTCTAGTAGTTCGGAGGATTAGCATGTTTACTGGCCTCATCTTCGAATCCGTACTTCGTGCCTTCAGGATCTTTACCCCATGCTGCGGAGAAGTTCACACTAAGTTCACAACAAGATTCTGGGGGCAGGGGGAAACCTGAGTCGTACTTCCTGAAACTGTCAGACCAGTAACTCTATTGCTTTTGGCTCTCTCAATAAGTTCAGCCTGGGGGTATGCATTTTGATATTCCTCTAATGTAGGTGAGTAGTGAATTTCGAGCCCGGCTTTGGCCTGAGGCTCTTGGCTTTGGCTCAAAGAATCCCGGGCCAAAGCTCCAGGCTCACTAAGCCAAAGCTCTACAACCACCCTTTTTCTGCTTCTCCATTCTTTTTGTGTGCTTTCGCTGCTATCTCATCTGTCGTTTTATATTCAATTTTGTATTACTTACTACCTTTTTTTCCACCAATACCCTGCTAAGTAAATGCTGAGATTGCAGTTGGGAGAGTAGGCTACTTTATTTGAGCCAGTGGGCATATGCAGTTGACCATGCTTTTTTACCACCTGTTTCAATTACTTCCTACAAAAGGGTGTGAACACCAAAAGTTAGAGTAACAAGGTGAAAGGTTCAGTCAAAAATGCATACACCCTCTAACGGATATGAGATTAGAGTGGGTAGGATGATACCGTGTGGTTGGACTTACGTGACAAGGGATGATTCGGTCAAAGTTCCAGGCCTGGGGAAAGTTTTAGGGACCAGAGAAGATCATGAAGTATAATATCACAAACATTAACAGTTTTGGCGTCACGACGACCAATTGGAAAAGGATATCTGGCGTGTAACACGAAAGAGCAGGCAAATTGAATGGCAGTAACTGGTGTTTCGTCAGGAGAATGTGCGGAGAAACTGTTAATGTTTGTGATATTATACTTCATGATCTTCTCTGGTCCCTAAAACTTTCCCCAGGCCTGGAACTTTGACCGAATCATCCCTTGTCACGTAAGTCCAGCCACACGGTATCATCCTACCCACTCTAATCTCATATCCATTAGAGGGTGTATGCATTTTTGACTGAACCTTTCACCTTGTTACTCTCTATTTACTATATCATCATGATTTAAGGCAGGAGAAAGCTGCTTCACATTGGTGAAACGACAGAGTGGGGATGATTTGAAGATTTTAACCTCGCACGATCCACTACTCGTTGTTGGTAGCATCTCCCACTAGCGGTAAATTCAGTAACTTAAAAGGTTCCGCAAGAAATTCTTGCCTATTAAGTTCGAATAGTCCTCTGAGTAAGATATTAGCGTACCATCCCCTAACCAAAGTCTCCTTGAATGAAATCATGCTACTATCATTCCTGGACCCCATACCCCTCAAGATTGTATCGTATCATCTTTTACATTCCAAATGAGGGGAAGTCCGACATTCATGCTTGTGCTCTTGCATGTGCCCCTGTGACCCTCGCTGCACTCAATACAAATCAATCACTGCTGTGTCCAAAATCCCCAGAATCGTCAAGTACGCCGAAGTCGTCAAGTACGCCGAGGTCGTCAAGTACGCCGAGGTCGTCAAGTATGCCGAAGTCGTCAAGTACGCCAAAGTCATCAAGTACTCTGACGATTTTTACATGCTCCTCACCGTCCAACCGTAATGTTTCTCATCGAGCTTTTCAAACTGTGTCTTCCCTTTTTCCTGCTCAGCTTATCCTCTGCCTCAGCCTGAAGAAGGATTGTTGGTACCACTGCGTTTTGCCTGCGGCGAAAATTGTACCCGAACGTTCACGTCGGCCGAGCTTATCATCAGCCACTGGGTTGATTGGCGCGCCTTTCGTACCTTTCTCTCGACTATCATGTTCACAAAGCACGACTCTATCGTGTGTCGTGTATTAGTATCTGCAAAATACAGCCTTTCGTCTCTCATATATGATCCTCAAGGATTTTCCGCTTTTAGCCAGTTGGATGGTGGGGTCCACCAGATGCTTTCGCTTGCTAGTCTTTGTTCATTGCTTTGTACGTTGGATAGCTAAGTCGAGAGCAGGTATGACTGAGACAGTGTTACAGTGGTCGGGAAGGTTAGAGAAGAGTCGTCCGTGGGGGTACTCATCTGAGGCGCACCTAAAGGAATGTCACAACTACGGTGACCAGCCAAGAGTGTGGGATGTAAACGGACGAATGGCATGGTTGTGGTACCTCAGAGCCCGCGTGTCCGTCGTCCTACTTTCTACGCCAATCTCGACACGTTTATGGGCAGCCCTAGCAAACAGTGGGGCAGATGGCGCCGCAACAAAATGGACGTCAATCGCATGAAGAACACTGCCTTCGCGTTCCCAACGACAATCATCGCCTCACATGATTCCATTTCTCCAGCTACCCAAAGCCACTGAATCGCTCCCTGCATGGGACTCACGTTCATATTGGCCAATGCCTGTATGTTTTTTATGGAGCCACTTGGGCTCATTTCGGTATCGACACATCATCCTGCTGGGACATTATCCTTCTCCACCTGGATCACCATCCGAGCACGTGCAATCGTCGACTGCTTAAGCAAGTGTTGCTAGTGCCTGGATTGAGCTGAAAAATCTCGTTGCGATGAGAGGAATATTGACCCACAGCGAACTTGAACTACGAGCTAGCGGTTGAATAGGTGAAGCGGTTGGTCGAGACCATACGCCAGCCATTGTCGGAAGCCAATCCAGTGCAACAGGGTACGTACCGGAAAGATAGGTATACTTTGTAGTTACTCTCGACCCACAATATGGAAAAGTAAGAGTCTCACGCAAAATAGATTAGAAGCAGTAGAGTATTTTCTTTGTTTATATTTAGAAGTGGAAGCTTCAATCAAATTGCCTAGTATTCTTTAAAGTTACTCAACGAATTGTCTGCCCATGGCCCATAAGCTAAGATCGGTACGGAACCCAGCGATCTGTGTGGCAGTATAGAGGAAAGTAATGACTATGAGACCAACCAAAGCGTCTCGAAGAGCCGTCTTTACAAACAAGGCTACTTCTGCCGACCATGGCGAGGAGGAAGGAGCTGGCTTTACCGTATCCACCACTGTCCACACTTGCAAAGGATTCCCGCCTGTAACATCTCTCTCATCCGCAGCGAAGATAAACAGTTTACCATCTATTTTGGAGGTCTAAGGTGTGTCAGTGAAGCGAAACACCATAGAGAGAGTACACACAGCAACTTGTTGGGAAGACCCAAAGCCAGTGGGTAGGATATCAAACAGTTCACCAGTTCCACGGTGGAAAAGGTATATTTTATCATGATCAGAACCACTCAACACTAAGTCATCATCCCTTTGCATGTTCACGAAAGTAACTCTGCGTGCGAAAAGCTTTTCTCGAGTACTCGGCACTGGAAAGGTTCGAACACGCGCATCATCGTCAAGACGAAAAATAGACACTCCTTCTTCAGGAACATCTATGCAATAAAAGTTTTTGTCTGTATTGAGAGAAGCACTTCCACTCAAAAAAGCGATGAGTAAGGGAGGTGACAGTACAGAGAGCCAATACTTACATTCGAGTGCCTGTAAACCGACTGCCTATCGGTGCGCCATCAGGGTAAATAGTGAGGCTAAAGGGATAGAACGTGAGGGCGCGGGTCAGAGTGGGAGTTGAGAGGCGAACATTTGGCCGGCCTCACGATCAAAAAGCATCACCTCTCGTAGATCTCCCTTTGAAGTTATAAGGCTGAAGGCAATATGAACCGGAGTAATCGTGGAGATTTGCTCGGTAAAAATAGGGCGAAGCTCCCGGTGGTGGAAGGTATGTACTTGAACCAGTCCCTTACAAGTGCATATGGCGAGGCGGAAGGTTGAAGGATCCCAAGCCATGGCGGTTATCTCCGGGGGTATTGGGATGAAATGAAGAGACTGCGTAGGTGTTGGATCATGCAAGCGTGTGACATATATTTCCTCGAACATCTGCCTCTAGCTATCCATTAGCACTGAGTAAGTGGCAGAATAAACCTCACTGTAATATTTTGCTTCCAAATTGAGATAAATCCTTGTTGGGTCCCACTGACAAGAAAGACGTCCGGCTCATCTGGAAGAAGCATCCAAAGGAGTGAAGTTGTTGGTCCACGATGAGCGGCACCACCAGGACGCAGAAAGTTTTGAAATGTTTCAAGGTCCCATACGAATGTACCTTCAGTACCTAATATTATTGAAAGAGTGAACTATAGAACTCCGGACGTAGAAAACGTACCACCAGCAGCAACTAAGGACGCTTTTGGATGGGCAGCAATACAGAAAATGCCATGTCGATGACCGCTCAGGTTAGCCTTGAGGATAAGCTTCCCTTTCTTCGAAAAAGGTGAGGACATAATATGAAGAAGGTAAATGGTGATGAATTTGTTATAGTAGATTCCACCGTTCTTAAGACCAAGCCTGAGCGATTATTGAAGAAAAGTATCAATTGAAAATGAGAGTAAGCAGACCCTACTGTCACACATGTCACAATAGCGTGTTTGAATGGTCTTTTCACTCCTCGATTAGTCTATCATATTTTGTTCGAACCTAGTAATTCAGAATTTCAGCGTTAACAGCTGTCGCACCTTCCACACCGCTGCCACACTTCCCACATAAACCCCAATGAAAATAAGCACACTGTCACTTCGACTTTCGTTGGACCCATGATTGAGATCTTTGAGTAGAAGTAAGATTTTTTGTCCCCCAAAGAGATTATGGAAGAGAAATGCTGAGAGCACGAGCGCTGTCCAACCCAACAGAAGAGCGTGGATAAACCTGTCAATCACCCTCATTAGACCCCTCGGTGCCACAACATGGAGAGCCTGCTGATGCGCTTTGAGGCAAGCATGTTTGACCCCTCGAAGAGGACAGGGGGATGATTCACAGTGATTCCAGTCGCAATTGAAGCAACGTGGCGCGTTTATTGCGTTACAATGGAAACATCGTTCACCAGGAACTGTGTTAGCATTGTGGCGCTTTAGTCCCTGAACGGCATTGTTATTCAAATTTGGAAGCGTTTACAATAGCGCATACCAGGGAAGGGCGATTATTGAGTCTGTTGTTTGAAGCCATAGCCTAGAGCATTGACAGTTCTGGGATGGTGTTAAGTCCGCAGAAACGCGTCGTTGTCAAAGAAAGTACCCAAAAGTCTCAAATATATCGAGCGGTGTGGACAGAGGATAGTCGCTGAATGGCTAGGTAGAGGGGTTTTCATGAGCGTAATGCGTCACTCTTTTGTAGCCTCGCGTTTCCAAATATCTTTGACTTCTATACTCAGGGTCTTACAATGGGCTCCCCGCAAGACACCTTATTGTTTCCAAATCCAAATTTCGTATATCAGATGCATGCTACCATTCTTCTGTTTTATATCCTAGATTTTGAAACGGCCATTAACTCCAATATTGTCGTATCCTCTTGCTCTCCTCTGTTAACCGATTGCCGCTCTAGACAATACGATAACAGATCTCTATGCCTCAACATCGATCTAATATTAACCTAAAAAAACATGTACGCATTGCGTTAACTTAAACCTCGTTCGGTGTAACTCACTCCTCGCCAAAGACAAGCATGCTCCGTATCAAAGGTCGCATATTTCGATTCGACTCCAATGCTAGTGGATGCCATACTCTCGTTCCCACTCTTGTATCTTCTACTGGCGACCGGAACCCCATGGTTGAACAAGTCTTGCGTTTTCAGACGATTCAAGCATATATTCATAACGTTGCTGTTCATGTGAGAGTGAATGGGCGCCGGTTGACCTACCATATGTATTTTCGCAGACACTGCCGACAGCCTCAAAACGGAATAACTTTGATCTATGGAGATGTCCTTCTTATCCGTGCTTCGAGGACTGGCGACATTGCTAGGGTGGTCAACACACCTTCATGCGATCATCTTTTAGTCAAGAGGATATTTGAAAAGTGAGTAGTTCTTACTACACAGTACAATATCACCTCCCCGCTCATATGGCAATATCCATAGAGTTCAACCTAAACTTCGCCAGTGGCAGAAATACGGGAATCCGTCTAGAGAGATTTCAATATTCCTGTAGTTCTTTCTCTCGTATAACCTGCATAATACATACATTTAATTACGATCAGTTCTTGGACTTGCAAGGTCTTGGTGATAGTTTTTTTGATACATCAATAGAATGATCCGTCTTATTGTCTTGAGCCCTTTAAAAGAGTCGTTCACAGACTGCGTAAGCTTGCCTTCCATCCCATGGATATTAGAATCAAGGCTGTCGCACCTCCCTTTTCTCTTTCCACCGCGAAGGGACTTCCCGAGTTATCGACCACCTCCAGCACTCCTTTCATTCGACAAACGAATGCAATCCTGGTGACATCCCAACAACCATTCGGCCGAGTCGCAAAAGTCAGAAAATATTCACGATATTCGCCTTATATTGCGCACAATAGCACCTCAATCCATGAAGATAGTGATCGTTCTTCTTCCATGTTGACCCCAGTTTCCGAGACTTCTGTCTCAGCGGGACTCCGAGTGCCTACAGGACTCCGGGCGCCTAAGGGTCCAGACCGCGTCCCAGAGGGCATTCTGTTTGAGACACACTTGTCAAAGCATTTCACTGGTGAACGATTCCAGAAGTTCAAAGTGCGATTCACACTTTTCTAGCTACATTTCTACTTTTCTTGACCAATTTCAAGAACACTCTATTCGAACTTGTCCCGCAAATCCTTGATCCACAGAAACCATACGGTTCTCAGGAAAAAGGAAAGATTACGACGCTTGAAAACAAGGTCGGAATTTCATCTTTCGTTGAAATTTGTGAATATAATACAGTATAGATTCTTGAACTGTTCCCAGAAACGGCACATTTCACACGCAACTGGCCAATCAAGGCATTCGTGATGAAGAAACTGAAGAATAAACCAGCAGGTACCAATGGAAGCGGAAAGAGCAGGAAGAGCAAAAGTAGCAAGACTATTCGGGGGAACGGCAATGCATCTGACGAAAATTCGGAAAAGTAGGGAACGATTGAGGGGCCTAGGGAATGATGCTTTGTTACTGCGCTCCACTCTCGCGATTCGACGGCTTGTACAGGATCTTACTTGATAGTATGCAGAGTATGTTCACATTCTCTATTAATCTGGTTTCGTGAGTAGGAGCACGGAAAAACGACCTCGAGGTAATCAGGGGACATAGAATGGCGCGGTTATCTAAGTTGTCGCTATGCCAGGGGTGCTTGAATAGGGCCGTGTTGCTGGGGCGTATCGATTCTAAATGATGAAATCAGAATATGCTCTTCGAGAGCTCCAGGGACAAACTTTGCCGTGTACTCCACAAAATGACTGAGTTAGAATTTAAGTTTTTTGGATTGATACTCCCAGCAAAACGGCTCTGGCCTGCCCTTTAGACACGTCCAACTAACCGACGAAAATTTTCGCCATTGTGAGATTAACTGAGGTGCTGACGGCAATGTCCTAGGTGCATTCATCTTTGCCCCCCAAAAAGCGCCGCCACCGTGACTTTCTGCGACCCTCTCTTAAAAACCACAACAACATCGAACGCCTCGATAACAAATTCATGTAGATACTTCAGAATGATATTAGAGACATGATATACTAGCATCTGCCGAGAAAGTTGGAAAGATAATTGCGCAGAATGAATTGTGTGGGGACTTGGACGCGTCGAGTGCTGGAGATACAATGTTCGGGACATGCACGTAGCAAAATCTTGTGTATTGGATAGCAGTACGAATATAAAATAGATACTTGTACAAAATCATTCCGAAGAGACCAGGATTTGGGATACGTGAAAGTACTCAACGACCCTCGCAAGGTCAAGCTCGTCAGTAACCTGCGTATGGACCATTGTCGAGATCATTGAGGACGCGGAAGGGGTGATAAATGACAATGAAGAAGAAGATGTGAATAGAGGGAGGCAGAAATTAAGAGATAAAACACCTCAGAACGGTGGAGGCCAGATGTGGCTGTGTTTTTGGGGGCCAGAAAGTCAAACTTGCAATGTCCTACGCTGAGGCGTCCAAAAAGGAGATCTTCCATTTTTGACACATTTCTTTTGGCTGGGCTCAGGGACAATTAGGCTACCAGGCCCCAGGGTCCTTATGGCGATGGTTCCCTGGCAGTGTGACTATGTCACCTTTTGATCACCTAACAAGGTCATATCCATTCACAACTCATTTTGACTGCTTGCGCCTTGCATTGGCATTCTACAATTGTTCGCACAATGGAAAAGTTCGACAATAAGGACATCCATTCAAATAATAATAAACTTTTGTTGCCCCTTTCCTCTTTGGCAGAGTTGTGGTTTTAAGCTGTCCTTCCGTTGTTTGATTTAAAGAGCATCTTCAGGAATGCCCATCTACTCTTTACAGTCTGCTATTATGTCGGCACCCACGATCAACCACGACCCCTCTTCGACGGTGCCAGTTGGGGACGACGTTTCTCCAAACACGAGTCCTACACCTTCAGTGAGTCCTCGTAGCTCCTTTAACATGAGACGCTCATGTAAAACCACGCATAGCATCGTTCGCTCTTGAGCTCAGGACCAATGCTCGTTGATGTAAGATGCCTTTTTTTTTCAGCTACTTGAAACAGAAGCAATTGTTTTCATCAGACCTCCGATGTACCGCCAAGTACTGGAAAGCGTGCTAATGAGGTATGAACTGTCATTTTTCTTTGCCCGAAGAAAGACACTCAGCTGGATACCACTCTAGGAAACAGATGCTCGTGCAGCTAAACGGCATGAACCGGCTTCTCAGGTGCGTGAAAACCATGATTCATTTGCATTATGTCCTGAAGCTATGATCGATAGTCTTCTATCATCCAGGACGCTCGTAAACACGAATTAGGAGTTCTTCGACAAGAGCTCCACGATACCAAGGCAGAACGTGACGATTTACAGGACGCACTTACGGAGGCACAGGACAAGATCCAAATCCTGACAGAAGCCGTTGTATGCTTTCACCGATGACATGTTTTACACCACTAATTGCTTTAAGCACAACAATCAACAAAAGGCATCTCACGAATTCAAAACCCTTCAATCCTGCTACAGGAATCGTATCAGGACGCTTGAGAAGGAGCACACCGCAGCTCTGGCATCTTTGACCCAACTTCACAATAACGAAGTTGGTGGGTTGCAGTGGGAATTAACAATGATGGTGTGTTCATTGTTGTTTATTTATGCTTCTTGCTGCTAACCTATCGCTTCAGAAGGAAAACAATGATGCTCTGGAGCTTAATAAAAAGAGTGCTAAGACTACCATCTCTTCTCTGGTGCGCCGCATTAATTGAACAAAAATTTCACGTCTCTCATCTAGATTCTTTAGAAAATGGAGCTTGACCAAGAGCGAAGCATCAATCGCAAATTCGATCAAGAAGCTCTCAGTAGAGCTGAACAGCTCTTTCGAGATGCAGCAGAGGTCTTTAATGAAAAGTCTATGGCCGTAGAGACCTTAATCGAGGAGCTAAAGAGGGGCGGTAGTCCCCAAGATACTGAAGAAGTCTTTGTGTAACCAAAAAAAAACGTCGTTAAATACATTTGAGTACACTTCACCTTGATAGTTGTATTTGCAGCGCCCAGTGCCTTTTTTCCCTTAGTACTCAACGTCGCCTCTATGTTAATCGAATTGGGGTTTAACGGTGTTAGTATTCAAAACAAATACAGAAAGGGAAGCTGTAAGGCCACTGCGGAGGCCAACACGAAAGATCAGGCGAGACAGCTGAAGAGGACCGCTCTATGGGATTCGATATGAGCGTAAGAGATAAGGAATAACTAAGGTAAAAGGGAAATGCGTCGGAACATGTAGATAGCCGGGCCTAAGAGAGATGATGTAATACAAGGGTATTACAGAAGTGAAGGTCCGGACATAGTTTGATAAGCGTACGCGTACCACTTTTTAATCTACCATTGTTGGACGTATTCGTACAACAATACAATAACTATGGCTCGTCCCTGCCAATTGTGTCCCCATGACGTTTCTTATTTACGCTTATTGTTCGTCAGATGAACTGAAAGACCCTGAACTTGTATAAAGGAGTTCACCTTGAGCTACTTTCCCCCATCCTTTCTTCCTTCCGTCCTACTCAAAGTGCGTCGTCACGTTATATCATCCAAATTCCTTGTTTTTACATTGACTATTAAGTGTGGAGCAGAGTGGAGGGTGCTCTCGCTGCTTGGCGGGGGCCACACCGGCGTGCGCATAATCCTCACTCTTTTCCCTGGATGATTATTCTCTGATGCTTATACTGTAGCTACTATCGAGTCCGAAGGAGCTAATACGAGACAATATTCCAGTACAGCTTCCTTTGAGCATACTATCGTATACCTCTCATTCTTGTATTTTCTAGGAGAGCCAGCTGTAAGCCGAATTGGTTCACAGTCGCATCGTGATAACCAAAATTCATACCATCCTTGTTTGTGTCTCATTCTCACAAGCGCTACTCTCACTGAAGGTTCAAGCAGATCACGACCAGAAAAGAAGGGCGCGAGGTTCTCGTGGGCGATCTACCCTAGGTATTGTTGTGAAGAGAACGTTGCACTGGTAGGCTGACTTTTCATCTTTCAGATGGAGGTATGGATCAACGCGTTGATATTCCCCAGGAAAGTAGCGCCTTTATTGAAGAGGTTCCAGACGTCGGTATGTTTTCACGTCTTTTGCTCTTTATCTCCTACATTATAATCAGGCACAAATGTAATGCCAACTGAAAATCATCCGGGGGTCAGTTATTAGTTTCGTCAAACATTTTTCTTCTAATTGCCTTGTACAGCAATTCGAAGCGATCGTTATGGAGCTGCAAAGACAGAACAACTTAACACAACATATGTTTGAAACTGCTATTGAAGCAAAGGTAGGTCTTGCGCAACATCCTTGAACTTAAGCTTACATACCGCATAGAAAAAGATGGAATCAGACAATGTAACGCTATTACATTTTCTACAGACACCCAGACACCTCGCGCTTAACAGGTTATTATAGGCAGCCTTGCTGCATCGCATTTCAGAACTTGAGGTGAGGGGGAATATTTGTTTTCTCTCGTCCAAAGTCTCAATTAAGGCTTAGATGGCCAGGAACTCTGAGACTGAGGAGATGAGTGAAATACGCAAAACTAGGGAAGATATTGTGAGCTGATTCACCTTTGGTTCAATCATACATACTTATTCAAAGTCGTAGGCGGTTTTCCAAACAGAGGGGCGACAACTTTCAGAGCGGCTTACTACTGCAATAAATACGAACAAGACACTTGAACAAGAGGTACAAAAGTCTCGTTCAGAAATCGTAAGTTTATCAGCATCTTCGATAGAGTTGTATTGATAGTTCTGGAAGGAAAAACTCAAGCATCAATTGAGACAAAGTCAGATGATAGATAAGCAGCGTTTGGAGCTACCTTCTGCAAAACCCATTCCGGGGTTTTCCAGAAGTGTTGGTCGTGAAACTCGGACGTCAGAAGAAGGTAAATTGGCTGTATCGTACTTTATGGGCAAATCTAGAGTCACCTTTTAGGATCTGAAATAATGCGGCCTTGCCCAGAAGATAATTCTAATAGGCCAACGAGTGGCAATGGAGGTATGGCGCGTGTGTTGGCTATTTCTATCGCCCTCTGATCACTGCTGTAGACAATGAAGTTCAATATCAGCCTAGTGATTCTGTCCAAGTTCCTGATAGTACGTCCTTGACAACAATCACCTTTGCTCGAAGGCTGACACGGAATAAGATATGGAAAGACGAGGGACTAACCATCGGAGGACATGGCCAAAACATCGTACTGCTCCTCTTCGAAGCTCCACCGCAACTCGAAAAGCAATGTTTACAGAGTCCCACAAGTCTCAAGCTATTGGTACCTTGCCATTTATAGATCCACTCTCCGACTCGAGCGACTCGAGCGACGAAAATATGGCTTCAGGAGAAGAAGACGAGGACGAAACGAGCTCATCATCGGAAGACGTAACAGTGGACCCTAAACTTGTCACCCATATTGTTCGCGAGGTGTTCAAGCAAATGGGAGGTCAGCCACAGGCGACGCTGGAGGGAACGAGCCACTCTAAATCTGGATTAAAGCAAGTGGTTGATGAGCAGCAGGTTAAGATTGGAAAAAAAGAGCATTCGCGCTGGCTGGTAATGTGTTTTCTCTGTTCTCATATTATATAGTTCTCATTCTTGTGCAGGCAGCTGTTCGGTCATTCCTTTTTCTTTGCACTGGCGCTGAAGGCGTCAAGTCATTTGTTCTCGATCGTTTTGCAGCAAGCGAGGAGGAAATCGAGGCATTTATGGAAGCTCCGACGGATACTGAGACGGTTGGCCCTCGAGCAATTGCTCATAACAACGAGCTATTCAGGATAGATTTCGGCCCTAACTGGACCGACTCCCCATGGAATCATGAGCTTTTAGATGTACTAACCGAATGTTTACAAGAATATCAAACGAAAGACGGTGATTCTAGGCTGGTGAAAGTTAGCCCAGAGTATATTCGTGCGCTCTTCGCGCGTCTACTCGGGCAGGTTCAAGGACGGTATAAGAAGGCTCGTAGACTTATAGCGAGCTCTGGAGGGGATATGAGAAAACTAACAGAACTCGATGAGAAGGATAATCGCGAGGCTCTATCCCGGACACAGCGTGGCCATGTAAGTTCCATCTCTTTGTCGGAGACATCTCTCACGCATATTATAGAAATTTGATCGACGATCGACGATTGTCAAGAAGGTCATACGTGCGAAAACATCCGAGTCCAGCTCTGACCTTTATCTCTGGCACTTCATCGAGGAACTTCTTAAGGTCCTCGGTCGTGAGGGTATGTCCTCTGAAGAACTCGTCACAAAAAGATCCTCGCCTCTCAAAACACACTATGTTGTTCGTATCCTCAGCTGGAGATCCGACTACATTGCGAAGGTTCTGACTTTCATCGATGGCTATGAAGTGCGAGTTCGCGATCACGGGACCTCTTTCATCGCAACAAGAGCTTCAACTCCCCGTTACAGGTCTGGCGAATCCGGTGCTGAGGTAATTACCTCTACGCGCAAGGCGGCACGATGTCTACCGAAGAACCTGTACTCATCAGAATGGCTAGAAACCCGGCCCGTTTATTATAAGATCGAGCTGGAGGTTGAGCCGAAAGAATTTCGCCTTCTACGCGAAGAACTATTTGATCTCAATCGTCTTCGTAACTCAGGGCAGCATAAATAATGAATTAGCCAATATAGCCCTTCGTAAATATAATCTCAATAAGAATTACACCTTGTATTCACCGTGAGGCTACCCTCCGACATCAAGGCGTGATTGGGACGAAAATGAGTTAACTACAAATATTTTCGGAGTCTTTTCCCCCTTTCTATGATTAGGCGGCTGGTCACCTAAGGTCCACTATCGTCAAACAGAGATCCTCATACCTCGAGGGAATAAGGTTCTATGGGTCCTAAAAGCCGAAAGCGGGGAGAATATAAATTAAAGGTTCGCAGTATTAGCCATGTGTCCTGTCAACTTGGCCAAAGGAAGCTTATTCCTCACCTATGAAGATATTTACAGCTAGTAGATAGCGAAAAATAATAATACCAGTGTTTATACAGAATCTCAAAGGCCGCGAGTACATAATTTTCAACGGTATGTCGCTTATCAGCCAACTTGCCTCTAACCCGGCACTATTGCCAGCGTTTTGATGACCTCGGGTTTTTGACTGACGGCTTTGGGTACTTGACGGCTTTGGGTACTTGACGACTTCGGGTACTTGACGACTTCGGGTATTTGACGACTTAACGACTTCGGTGTTTACGACTTTCACAATTTTGAATTTGAAGAGCAACGGCCAAGAACTGATCCAGTAATTCAAGAATTACGATGTACAAAGGAGTGATTTGCAGTTGCCCAGCCAAATCCGTTACTATCGCAAAAATCAATATAAATGCGTACTAAATAAAAATACAAGTTGTGACAAGCGAAACAGGGCAATCCTCAGAGTAGGGCGGGTAGTTTACCTTAATGGACAGGTTTTTCCTCCCCCAGTTCAGATGCGAGATTCGAGAGCCCGTTGAGCTTTATTCAGTTGCGAAACCCTTCTTGTTGTCTTGTATTCTAGCGCAATATCCCAGGGACTGCTCGGTGAGAGCCTCCCTTTGTAGACACCAGAACTCACATCCACCCGCTTGGATCCTCCTACTGGAAGCTCAGGTCGAGCTAGTCGTTAGGTTCGAGCGTCCACCGGAGGTACACGAATCAATATGCATGGAATGATGGCAATATAAGCGTTTGGCTGACCTCGCGCTTCGGATAAGTAGAGTCCAGCAGCGATGCCAATGCTCTTGGCGCAAGCGGGGCGGCCGACAGCGGTCTTTGGTTAACCCGACTATACAGTGCTTTTCAAGACGTTAGTCAGACCGTGTGCAAGATATTACAGGAGTTAAACCCAGACATATAGCACGAACCAGAACCCAACAGCCACTAATAAGATATGGAGTTCTGCTTACATGGCATTATTAGAGCCAAGTCACATTCCAAAAGAAAAAAACTTGGATGCATTGCGCTTTACTCTATGTACTGTATTTTCCCAGCACGTTCTCTCAATAAGGGTCGTAGCGACTTTGCTTTCTCCTTCACGCTATCCTGTACAGGATCGCCTTCGGTCGCAAGAAACGCTTTCGAGATTGAAAATAAGGCCACTTCTGTCGGTTCGTTCCCAACCACATCCCACTCTCTGCATACAATATAACAGATTCCTTCTCTTGTCTTGTCCTGCTCAATCGTTACCAAACGCTCCCCAAACAATTGGCAATTTTCGTTCTGAACGGTTACGGCGGCAATTGACTTCAGACCTCTGTCATTCAGAGCTATCCACCGAACAACATGACCCAGAAGACCCTCATTGGTAGATCCTTTTGCGTACCCCGTCCCTCCTCGCGTTTGGTAAACGAATCGCAGATGCTCTTCTATTCTTTGGACTCTCCCCCAGGCCTCCTTTTCCGAGCCTTGATGCATGACGTATACTCGCAAATACTTGCCTAAAAAGCTGGGGTGGCGAAGAGCCCGAAAACCGAGTTGTGTGTCTTCAGAGGAGTGGTGTGCCGGCGGGGCCTGTCCATAATCCGCATGAAGTTGTTCCGACTGCGTAGGAATACCCCATGATATGTCACCGTCTATCGGAACAGGTGTTGACGCTCGAAGAACTGGAGACCGCGGAGGAACTTTTGCAACAGGACCAACTAGAGAGTGCACTCTAAAGTGTGGAGGCGCAAAAGAATAAGCTACATGCATCCACTCATTTGACCTGAAAGTCACTGAGCTGATAAATACGAAACCTGTTTTAATGAATACTTACTCTTGATCTTTGACTTCATACAAGTCAAAGGCAGGCGTTAGCGTCGTCTGACTCGTACCATAAATCCACACATTAACTTTGACGCCAGAAGGGAATTGCTGAAGGTCTTGAGTACATTCAAGGTTGGTCACCTGACCGTACTTATGCTTTCCAAGTTCTTTTCGCATACTTTGGGTGAAGCTGTGCGCCGCGCTGTATGGAGGGAATAGGATCTCGACCTGCCGACCAATCCAGGGTGGCGATATCAAAGCTCGGTGAACGGGAGGAAGTTCAGGGGCTTCCAAGTAGATGGGTGGGAAATGATTGATCAGGTTTTTTTCCAACTCGACACTGTTGCTTGAACAAGCCTCAAAGTTATGCCAATCTTTCGTCTGAGAAACAGGATCAGAATATAATTCAGTGAAGTCACCTTAACGTACCCATAAAAATTTTTCACTGTCATCCTGAAGCGTCAGCCAGAGAGTTTGACGGTTGGCCCTAGTTACTTTGTAGACAAGACCTGCACGCCGGCCACTTCGCACTCGCACAAATGTTCCTTCAGTCAAGTATGGCAGAGGAACTAATGGCGGAACGGTGTACTGGGATCCTACTTCTACATGAACAGGATGATTGGACGAAGGAGACATGTTCAGCTCATCGTACAGTATCACAGTGTATTTAGGTTCCTTCGCAGCATCCGCAGGGACACGGACGACGATAAAGATGCGATCATTGGCCCAGACTGGCTGGCATTGTCTCATGACTTGAGATGCGAAGAGAGGGCGTGGAAACTCAAAGCCATTGCCAAATATTTCGTATAAATGGCCGATTTCTCCGCATCTCCTTCGGTACGCCATCTCGAAAACTGCAAACTCTCCATGAGGCATATAGGAGCACGCATCCAAATACTCAATAGGAACGCATATCACTGCGAGTCCAGTAACGGGATCTACACCACACCAGTTCTCACTAGTGACCCGCTGGCAAAAGCTGCCATCTCTCAAATTTTGTCTCAACTTGGCTGCAGGTCGTTCAAGCAAGCAGGAACTACAAAGCGTAGCCTCGAAGCCCTTAGTAAGCTCTTCTCTGCAGTGACACGAGTCGCACAATCGTGGTACAACGACGAGACGAGCGAACGGATACGGCGTGTCGAGTTTGGACTCGTCTTCTTCTGTTCCGTGCGTGCTAATTACTAAGCCCCAGTCGTTCGTATATGGGCCCATTTGCATTTTGACCCATTCGTTGGTGATAATATCTGCGCAGATTGGAGGAGTTTCCGGCGGTGCAAGTTCATCGATTGCCCCTACGAAGTGGAAATGGCGTCCAATGCCTTCAACCTGAGCGAGTGTCTGGAGGATGGGGCCCAGGTCGTCCGCCCCGTATATTCGAACGACGAAATATACCCACCCCGGAATCCAAGGGAGAAGAAAAACATCTTTGATTGCCGCATGGACTTGAGAAGCGTGAAATTTGCGAACTATTGGCCATTCAGATGGCATCTTTTAAACGCTTATTAACGTAGCTGGTAAGTAAAGAAGCGAGCAGGAACTCACCTCCACTTGAACACGAATTATTCTATTTTGACGTGAGTCCTCCGTATCTGAACACGTTTCATTGACACGCTCAAAACGTTCCTCCATTAATGTTGGGAAGTCAGGATGACCCTTGGCCTCCAGAATTAGCTGCTGCATCGAATCGCCAGCTTCAAAAGATTGGTGAAAACCCTTTGATGCAGCTAAATCATATTGCCCTAAATAACATTCAGCACCTCGCTCTCAGTGCTGATAGGAATACTCGGACGTGTGCGGTTGGGAAAGCATCGGACAATATGTTCCTCAGGCCTATAAGCGACAGCTGGAGTTGGTCCATAGTGGTGTTGGTAAATCGAGTCATTAACTAAGAGCTTTCTTCATTATTACTTTCGCTGCCTTAGAGGCCAACACTCACAGAGAATAGGAAACCGCCCATGTTCTCCGTCTTGCTCTTGATCCGCGTGATCATGTTGGTGCACGTCCGAATCTTCAAAGTCTTGATACACGTCCCGATCTCCTTGTGCGGAGAAGTATTGTGAATCCTAAGGAAATGGGATGAGCCAGTAGGCAAGGAAAAAGAATAATTTCCTAACCATGGTGGAGGTAAAGGGCAAGAGTCTTCGTAATAAATAGACTATCGGCCGGATCCGTGCATCAGAGCCCCCAGATTGAACGCGTTTTGAGAACGGAGGGCCCGCACATCGAACCATTTAAAATGTTTTTTTTTAACGTTGAGACGCAAATTTCAAGTTTCCACGACTCAGGACGAAAGACAGACTTGCAGATACAGATGTAAATTTTTTAAAAAAAACTTTCTTCAAACGCTAATATACAAAAGGACCTATTTTGTTGAATCGAAATCCAACAGAAGGCTAGTGGGTCGGTAGTGACATGGTGGTTGAGAGAAAGATGCAAAAGGTGCTTCCATCACTCGGTGGCTGAAGTTAACCTTTGCCCATGTGAACGTTCGGGTGCAAACCCTCGCCGCCGGGCAATAACACTGTTGTGCTCAGGGTGCTTATTGCTGAACACAACTCACGGATGACCCTGGTATAGCTGACAAGCGGCAGTAGTCGAACGCTAGAGAAGGGAAGAGGTTGTGGAACGTAGATTTGAAAATATGGAAACCACTATTCCATATAAAAATATTCAATTCATTCACTCCAGAAACGAAAACGGCCTGGAACTCTGATGTACGATTGCATTCCATTGGTAAACGTACTACTGGAATAGTTAAAGGTGTGGGTAAATCATTTTTACGAGTGAGAGACGAGTAGTGCAGTGAGTGTAGAGACTGCAGAGAAAACAGCACAACAATTTGGGAGTAAGGTAGGGTTAAAAGGCAAGAGCATCGGAAGTGTGTGGGGGTAGGAAGAATTCTTTATCATAGCAACAAAAAGTCCACAATGATTGGGATTTATTTGAGTTTGGGAGTGCGAATGAATCAAGAAAAAGGTAAGAAAAGTGGGCGGTGTTGCTGCGTGTAAGTAGCGAAAATGTTGGAAATAAAAAATACGGAGGGCAGCGACGCAGAAGTGATGGTAGTGCAGTGTTGTCAGACGAGGGAAGAAACGTGCAGGTATGATCTTGCGTCGTGAGAAAAAAAAAAACAAGAAGTGGGACAGTAGAGGGAGAGCGCAAAAATGGATGCATGTTTGGGAACGTGGTATAGAGTCAAAGGCGAGGGCATGGACTCCGCCCCCCAGCTCGTCCCAAATCCACATGTTGATGTTGATGTTGATGTTGTTGCGGAAGCAGCAGTGAAGAAAAAGCACCATGCAAGAAATGCTCATGTTCACTGACAGTTGTAGGATGCAAGAGATGCTCAAGCACCAGGGCACACGAGGAAGAGTTGAATCTGAATGGAGGAAATGAAGAGGTAATCGGCCCCCCAGCAGGCACCTCATAATCATAGGATCCCCCATCAGCTCCATGAATTGCTGGGTACGGAAAAGCGAGGCGGAGTGGAAGACATCATATAACTTCCCCCAAGCCAACGGCAATCTGAGGAGAAGATAGTGGCAAGCTGACACCATGGCTAATGCTGGCACGATATCTGGTACGAGAATCGTCCGCATAGTGACGAGAAGTGACATATATCCTTCGTGTTGAAACCCACTATGGTGAGGTGTTGGTTATTGGTCCGCGCTTGAGCAGCCGAGCTAGTTGTTGTTCGAACTCCAAGAGGATTCTTCGAGTAGGAATGTCGGATACCGCTGCATTGGACGAGACCATCCAAAGTATTGCTGTACCGAGGATTCAGGACACCGTAGCAGAATCAGAATCTTCAAACTAAAAGGAATGGTTCAGTGTCTGGCCCTTAAAAAGTAGTCTCTTGACGCCAATCATTCTCAGTACGCTTACGAGCAACTCTAGCGGATGGTGGAGGGGGCGACGGTGTGGCAGAGTTAACACCCATCACGTGAAAAACACTCGCTTCGCTATCCTGTGACGATCATCATTTTTACGGGTGAGAGACGTGCAGTGCAGTGAGTGCAGAGACTGCAGAGAAAACAGTACAACAATTTGGGAGTAAGATAGGGTTAAAAGGCAGGAACATCGGAAATGTGTGTGGGGGACGGAAGAATTCTTTAACAAAAAGTTCACAATGATTGGGATTTGCTTGGCTTTGGGACTGCAGATGCACTAAGAAAAGGGTAAGAAACGTGAGCGGTGTCGCTAAGTGTAAGTATGCGAAATGTTGGAAATAAAAAAACAGAGGGCGGCGGCGCAGAAGTGATGCTGGTACAGTTTTGTCAGAAGAGGGAAGAAAACGTGCAGGTACGATCTTGCGTCGTGAGAAAAAGAAGAAGTGAGACAATAGAGGAAGAGTGCAAAAATGGATGCATATGTTTGGGGGCGTGGTCTAGAGTCAAAAGAGAGGACATGATCTCTTCACCGAAGAAAGGAGCATCAGAAGCATGAGTGGGGTGGGGAATAAAAATCTTTATAATGGCAACAGAAAGTCCACAATGATTGGGATTTATTTGAGTTTGGGAGCGCGAATGAATCAAGAAAAAGGTAAGAAAAGCGGGCGGTGTTGCTGCGTGTAAGTATGCGTAAATGTCGGAAATTTAAAACACAGCAGGCGGCGGCGCAGAAGTTATGGTAGTACAGTTTTGTCAGACAAGGGGACACCATGTCTAATGCCTGTGTGATATTCAGCACGAGAACCGTCTGTGTAGTGACGAGAAGTGGCATCATATCCTTCGTATCTATACTATGGCGCTGGTTTTTGACGCTGCACTTGAGCAGCTGTGCTAGCCAGCGTCCAAACTCCAAGAGCATTGCTCGATTAGGGGAAAGCGAATGTTCCCCCCCCTCTCTCTCTCTCTCTTTTACGAGGCCACCCAGAGCGTTAGCCGTTCTTAGTGTTTAGAGCGCCAGTAACAGAATCAACATCTTCGAACTAAAAAGCCTATCTCAGAATCTAATCTTTAAAATAATAGTACATTAAATCTAACGTCGATGAAACACATGAAACTGTTGCTCTTTCTACTTGAAGTAAAACCGCTTGAATCCAGGACTTGAATATCGCTCAAGTTGCCCATAATAATAACCAGGAAGGATAAGATGGTTACTGGTGCGGAGAGTGTTAATCTATCAAATATAACTGAGGGAGGGTTAAAAGCTTGAGAAAAATAAGAGCATATGCAGGGATTCTGATTAATCAAGTTCTCATCTTTGTATAACTCGCATTGGGGGACGAGGATAGGAATCGAAGCGATGATCCTCCTTCAAAAGACCTAAATGTGGACAACCTTGGTCCCTCTTACCGAAGACGAGGAGCAGAGGTGATGGGAGTGAAGGGGCATGTGAACATGTAGCGTTCGTATGAAAATCAGCCTCCGATAAAGGCGAACATAGGCGAGAAGGCGACAGATGAGCCCGCAAACCCAGTTCACATATGAGTTGAATCCAAAAAGTTTAAAATAATGGTACACGACACTTTGAGTAGACTATATTGGTAGTAGAGTAATATCTTAGTATTCGTATGTTTTGTGAAGATCAAGAAACTGTAAATGCTCAACCAGTCCTTCTATCTTGTCGCCGGGGTTCCGCCACTCAATGCTCTCGGTCGGGGGGTACAAAATTTTACGAAGTCCATTAGCGTTCCGATCCGACGTGGGAATATCCAGAAAAGCCAGTACTTCGTGCACAATTTCTAGGGCTAGCTTCTGCTCCATAGCTTCAAGGTTAATCTCCAGCCGCTCTGAAGCATTTAATTTTTTCTTCTTCTCGGGTCGAGTACTAGGTGCCTCTCTGCTCTCAGCCGATACATATGACTTTTGGTCTATGATCATCAAGCAGTGGGCAATAAGGGCGCGACGTCGAAAAACTATAAGAATGGAACAATGAGCTGAATAGCTGATACTACCGGGAAAAACTAACCTGCGCCAGGAGGACGACGAGGGAGTCCAATCATCATTCTTCGAATAAGAAATGCAACGGAGCTATGATCAGTATTTGTAGTTGTTGTGCTTGACGTATGATCAAAACGACGATTGGCTTCAGTGTGATGCATTGCGTCCTCCGTCAGCCAGTGACACCCAACAGTCACCGCTTTTGTTAGAGTAAAAACGGCGTGAACGACAGAAGGAGCTTGGTAGCTAAAAAAAATTATGAGCAACATAGAACCATTAGGCTTGAGCAGACAGACATGACATCACCAGGCAGCGCAAAAACAGTTTCAAACTTACTCTGCTCCCCCCATAGGGAGTCAGAATGCTGTTTCTTCCAGTCATTCCAACCCCGAGTAGTTTCGCCAGTATCGGATCGGCCCCAGGCTTTTACTCCATATGATTCGAGAATATTTGTTCCTAGTCCATTTGAATCTGTGTGACGAATAGTCAAAAAGGGAAACTGGTGAACCAATCCCCAGAGTGTGTTGATGGTGTGGAGATCGGAATCAACTGTCGGATGACAAGGATGTGCGAGACCACATAGTTGACTTCCAAAGGTAGCGAATTCATTTACGTGACTATAGAGAAAGAAAGGTTACCGAAAGTAGAACAAGGAATGAAAATTAGGACTGACTTGAGTCCATCAACCTGGACACCTTCTATGGTCAGAGACATTGCTGCTCGACATGTCGTAAGATCGTCGATATTATCTATAAATTCACCCAGGTTCGGGCTTGGACGCATATAAGGATTTTCCCAGTCCTTTGCTCTTAAGGCAGCATCTGAAGGAGAAATTAAGAACAAAGGAAAACATGGCAACCCAAAAAAGAACCAACCCCAAAGTTGCAAGGAGGTCTCTGCAGGTACCCTGAACGTCGACCACATTGATGCTTTTGACAATTCTTCAAGAACCCATCGAGTTCCCGCATACTCTTGACGGGAGATTACGGAGAAACCATTAGCAGTATCCTCACGAATGCGTGCCACCCATTCTTCAGCGTTGAACTTGCTTCTATCTTCAGGCAAATATTCCTTCCAATATCGAAGAGGGGTAGGCGAATCAGGTCCACAAACACCTTGGGCCATACGTCGCGCCAATTTCTCTTCTTCATGAAGGAGATTACCTCCTTTGTCCTAAAGACGAAATAAGTTAGCAAGTATATCATGAAAGTATCAGCCATCATACATACAGACGGCAAGTAAGGAACAGAAGATTTCCAGCCGTTCGACCAGGTGATGCAAGTATCCTCTTGAGAATGACAAAAGGGCGAAGTACTTATGTCCCGAGGATCTTTGTAGCTAGAAATCAATCAATTTAAATCTCAGCCCTCGAAAGGAACCTTACTTACTCCAAGACGTGCATCCACCAAGGTACATCTGGTTCGGATGACATAGCTATTGAAGCAGAGGGAGCAGCCGAAGAAAAGGGTTCAAAGGCGGAAAAGGGTTCAGAGGAGGAAAAGGAGGAAAAGTTGATATCCATCCCGCCAAAGGGAGCAGGTGTCGAGGTCGGTGAGAAACGGGAAAGACCCTGGGTATCTACAAAAAAATTTGGGTCTGGATAGCTTTTGGCGGTGGCAAATGGTACTGGAAGAGGCAACGGAGTAGCAAAAGAAGCGTGCGAAAGTCCTCCGGGATGAGAACTGGAAGGCTCAGCGCTCTCTTGTCTATATCAATTGTCAGAGAGGTGAACGGCAAACTTCATTGAACATTACTTGATTCGATGTTTTCGAGCTCGCGAAGCTGCCTGTTCACGGTAGACCTTGGCTTTCTCTGGATCCTCCATAAGTTTTTCTTGATGCTTTTTGGTACTTCTAGTGGACATCAAACGTCTCCTCTCTTGATGCCAAGCCTGTTGCTCTTCACTTCGCTGATCGGGGCGAGGAAAATTCTTTGGTATGCCAGGAATAAAGGTCGAGCTCGTAACGAAACTGGGCAATCGGGGGAGAAGTATATCTGTTTCAACATGTCAGGGACGCGTCTGAGGAGAATGGGAAACCCTGCCTGGCGACGCGGTCAAACCGGAGTGCTCTAGAGGTGAGCTTCCATATTGGTCTTGGGTCTATATAAAATGGTAAGCTATTAGATGATACGGTCGATGCAGACTGGCCGAGCAAGTGGACGCGCTGAAAGAGGGGTTTACAAATATGAGTACACTGGTAATTCTAAATTACACGTGGTGATGATTGAGCAATGGACTTGATAAATAAAGGCAAAGGGGAGGGAAAGAATAAGGGAGAACAAGAACTTGCACTTACCGCCATGAGTGCAGGAGCAGAAACCGAAAAATTGCCTATTTTAGTCGCTCACATGGATGGTCTGATCGGCGGTGAAACTTCGGTGGACTGGATGGCTAACAGCGAGAAATGTCGTCGAGGATAATTAAGTGATCAAACTGCAGACGTTCTCCCTATGAATGAGGATGCTTTCTTGTAACTATACCCATCTTCTACTTGACCTGCGGTCATAATTAAGTACGAGAGAATCTAACGTAGCAAATCCAATAGCGCCGTAGTACGGACATTATTGAAAATTCCCCGTGTTTTCATCGACCAGGGCATAGTCCAAAGCGTGGGCATATATTTTTTCTTCCCAGAGGCTTCGGGCAACTATTCATAGGGAGAATAATCAATTGCTATTTAATATTAATGTGAGAATATTGTAGGTGCTACACTAATGAATTTTCTAGGGTAATAGATAATACTGGATGTTTTCATACGCAATTGGAAACTGGGAGGTGGGAAGGAGCTGGCTTCTTGACATGATGAAATGGAGTCTGGTTTGGCAACCGACGCCCACGCAAAGCATAGAGCAAAGACACCATCGATAAACATAGTTGAGTTTAATCTAGAAAAGAGGAAAGAGGGTGAACCAGAGGGCAAAAATCCCAGTAGCTGAACTCTACAGCAATAAGTACGGAAGAAGTGGGTGCGGGCAGAGAGTTTGGGTGCAGGCAAGAGCGCATGCGTGGGCGCAAGGTGCCGAACGAGCTCATATAATAAAAGAGATGCACCAACTGTGAGAAATCGGTGAGTACTAACAAGAAAATTAGAAGGTAAACCCATGAGGCACTGAGAGACAGGACGCTCAGGAGCCGAAGTGTTAGCTGTGCATTGGGACATTTGAGGTGTGCGGATGTCATACAAGATCGCCTCGAGAGTCCCAAATGTGGAGAAGGCGAAGGAAGCGAGGACAACGGCAGACATACATGGTGGTGAGGAGCAACATGCAAAAGGCTAGCTGATCTGCGAGAGGCTCAAGTTAAGTCGGATCACGGTGAAACTTCGGAGTGCTTGACGTACTTGACGGCTTCGGAGTGCTTGACGACTTCGGAGTGCTTGACGACTTCGGAGTGCTTGACGACTTCGGAATGGGTGACATCACTGCAGTGAGTACTGCAGGGCACACTCCAGTCTCCTCGGTCCCGCCAGGAATCCTTTCCATACTTGCTTACGGTATCACCAAGATACCCAAATCTAGATGAATTGCAGGGACTGGTAGAAAGAATATGTATTAGGGTGTAAAGAATAACATGAACTAGCCATAATAGCACTGATGTATTCATCGAGAGTAAACTCCTGCGCGTCGAGCTCACGCTAGATAAACGAGACAGTGGCTGGGGAAAAGTATTGCCTTCCACAATTGTGACACTGTTAGCATCCAAACAACAGTGCGTTAAATGACCCACCTAGTGAAAACAGTGTAACATCCCAACTGCACCTGTTATTCCTCACTGTTTGAACCACCAGCCGACATCGAGATGAACTGGACGCAGACGATCGTGATCCATGCTGTTAAATACAAGGCGCTGATTTATTCACACGAAAATCTATCAGGAAGCTCTCACCCTTGCACACAGAGAATTTAGTGAAGAACTTGGCACAGTGGATAGTAGTCGCATTCGATTTTTCATTGTTGCTGGCCAAAGTCAGTATGGGGAGAGTCCAAGAGTGGTGAGAATATCTGAAGGAGCCTGGCCAAGTGCCGTTGCGAGAATGCACCGCGGAGAAATCGTGGATTTGGAGTTGAGACCAGATCCAAACCAAATTGTAGAGAAGAGAGCCTCGATTTCTCTGGAGTTACCACCACGGCCACGACGGGAGGAAACAACGGGGCTGACAGGACCCTGACCAGGTCTGGCTCGAAGAAAAGTTCTCAGGTCAATGCAAGTAACCGGAAATGGTGTGGGTTGAAGTAGATAGTGGTGTTCAAGCGTTATACCCCATCCAAGACCAGTCTTTGTAGAATCCATTCATAATACTACGAATATGCCCTCTCAACACATTACTTACTGTATCAAAAGAGCACAAACTTTGCCAATTGTAATTTCAAGCGAGATAACAAGTAGTATAGAACAGCGCAGTCCATCTTCTGACCTCAATTTTAAGTCCTCGAGTGTCAGAATAAGGCCCCACTATGGAATGTTGCGTTGTATTGGAAGTTGTTAATGTCTCGAACCCAATCGCCTTCTTTTCAGGGTGGGACCACGTAAGACGGAGAGTTACGCAGAAATAAAGCAGAGAGACGGGCTGCACTGAGCTGACCTCTCGCTCCTCTTCAATATTCGAATTCTCTTCTAAGTGCATGGCCCGCCTATTGCAGTAGATGCACAGCGTAAGATATACTTGTCCCCACCAAAAGTTTCCGGAGTATGTGCTGGCTCACCACATTTCTACTGTTTCTCCTCATAAGTAACAAATTAATAAACACCCATTTTTTAAATAAAGAAATTGGACTAGTGAAGTGTATTTAGTCTACCTAAAATCCATTGTGACCGCAATTTGCCTCCATAGCAGTGCTAATTGCTCTCCGCATGCGGTCCACATATTTATCGACTTGCTGGACCGAAATCTCATCCCAAGCTTTCTTGATTAAACCTTCTTTGGTAGTGGGCTAATGAAGGCGTGCGCGCAGTTTTTCTTGGGAACGCTCCAGAGAGGTTCAATGGGATCAACATCTGGAGGCTCCGCAGGGTGAGGAAAGTCGGGATGGGTCGCGAGCTAGTCCTCGGCTGCTTTGGCGCGATGTGCTGGAGCACCATCTGGCTGGAATAACACTGCACGTTCCTGCTGCGTTAAGGATGCTCAAGCCGCCATAAGTGCCCCCTCCAAAACCTGTTTTCGGTACAGCTTGGCCGTCAAACTGCCACCCTTGTACTCGAGCACCTTCAGCGGACCATTGTAACCCTTGGCAGTACACCCCATAACATCGCCCTAATAGGTGATTGATTCCATGTTTCAACTATGGACTCATCCAACCATTTCTCGATTGGGCGTCTGGTTACCCAGATACGGCCCTTTTTTTATCAATACACATGGAACACTTGTCGGACTACAGAATCCGCTTCCACATCCACCTCTGGTTCTCCCAACCCTTAGCCCATTCAATACGACGCGCCTTCTGAACTTCTCTCAAGAATGGCACCTTCGCCGCAAAACATCGGCGGTACCCATATTGCTACAGGGTGTGTCGAACAGTGGAGGCACTGACTGAATGGATCAGCTCTGAACCAATCTTGGCGAAAGACTTCCGGCAGTTGGCGCGCACCTTCTGTTAAAGGAGCATTTATTCTACATCGCCAAGTTTCAGAGGCCGGCCAGAGCGAGGGAGAGAGTGGGTAGAGTGGGTTTCTTGGTATTTGTGACAGGTCATAGGCAGTGGCTCTCGAAATTCGAAATTCCTTTCTTGCTTCATTAACGTTATGGGTAGTTAGAACCGCGCCAATAAATTGATTTTTAGTGGGTGAATCCCAGCTAGTATTTTCGCGACGATAGCGTGTCATGGTGAGAAGTAATGGCTCAAAAGAAGCAGTAACTAGATGCCCGTTCCAGAAACTTTGTGGGGACAATTATAGATCAAGCAATGAATCCTACCATATACTTTCTTTGCATTGCCATTTCACCTTTCGTGCCGCTAATAATAAATGTAAGGCTAAATTCCATGTATAGACAACTGAACAAGTATGCACCAACATTCCTGATGCCATCAAATCGTGATGGCGAGCTCCCAAGCGTTCCTCACAGCTCTCGCCGTCTCTCGTCGTCGGATCTCACAATTCCCAAACATGACCACCGACACTACCGCATGTCTCTTCGAGCCGGAAGCATTGGCACTCAAGAAACGCGAAATTTCCTTCGAATCACTCACTATAGGGCGAGATCACATTGGCGCGGGCGCCTCAAAAATAGTTTACCGCAGAGTTATCGGAGATAAGGAAGTTGCTGTTGGGGAATATCAAAAGCTCACTCAAGGTACGCTTCTGCTTTTTATCATAATGGCCCATTCCTTATAATGTCGTCCTTCTTCAATCTTAGCCGATATCAGAGAAATTCACCTTTTGGCCGATCTCAAACATCCAAACATCGTCGAATTTGTCGGATTTGCCGTACGACATGACGCTCATAAAAAAACCCTCCTCCTTGTTACGGAATTATGTTCTCGCAGCCTCTCAAAGCACGTTCGCGCAGCTCCACCACCCCCTCGTCGCGACCTTGTAAGTTCGTTCAATTTGTGACTTCTTCCTATTGAATAATTTGTGTAGTTCCAGATGATGCTCAGCATTGCCGAAGGGGTCGACTATCTTCATAACAGCTTGCAGAAGCCAGTGGTCCATCTCGATATAAAGGCCGGCAATATCTTGGTCACCTCTGGCAACATCGCAAAAATTACAGATTTTGGCGCCGCACGACAACTACCTTTAGATCTGGTCCCTTCAAAACCAGCTGGGACCTGGAACTGGATGGCGCCAGAGATGTTCACCCGCCCGCCCGCCTACTCTCAGAGGTGCGACATTTTCAGTCTGGGAATGGTATTTTGGGAGATGCTCGCGTGGTGCGAGGGTCATCCGCAATACCCGTGGGAAGGCCTCAAAGGAGAGCAGATTGTCATGAAAGTTGGTTTGAACAATGAGAGGTAAGTCAAATTAGTCCTAGTATCCCTGTAGGACCAGAACTAAGATGTTTTGGCAGACCACCAGTCGACGACTTCGAACAGGCGTGCGGCACTGAAATTATCGGACTCGTCCAAAAAATGTGGCAGCAAGATCCTGACCTCCGACCGGACATTTCTGAGGTAAAGGAAACTCTGGCGACTCTGGTAGCAGAGCATTCGTAGATGGCACATCTCCTAAAGGGCTGACTTTGCAAGCTAAATTATACGCTTTGATGACCTATGTCGCACATATTCAACTAGAATCTAACTACTATCGAATTCCCTAGAATACATCCAATGTACAAAATATAGCATGCAGTTAGTGTAGAGATATAGCAAATGATATGAAAGAGACGTCCCATGCGAAGATTAAGGGTAGTGAAAAAAGAAAAGCAAAAGACAAGTGCTACGGGGGCCATCATTTCCCTCCACTGCTCATAGCCGGGTTCCATTCAATCTCCGTCGTCAGCTTCATTCGTACAAGTATTCGTGGCTTGCGTGACTGCCAGGAGGGTGAGCAGCGGGAGGTGTAAGATGGTATACGATGGGTGGAAATTCCTTATCGCAAGTGGGAAATGGCGGCAGTGGGGATGGCTGTGGCGATGAAACAGGACCTAAGCTTACCAACAGTGACCAGAAAGGCGTAAAGAAGAATAAATATATATTATATACTTTACTTGACATTGTTCCCTTCATCTGAACCATCAGATGGCTGAACATTAGAAGGACTAGGCGCAGACGATTTTGATTCGTACTGTCGAAGACAAGGAGCTAAGGCAATGCAGCGGAAGAAGTTGTGAACATGCCAGTGCTAATGTGGAAATTGGCTCCCATAATAGCGAGAGGATGGCTGGGCCACCATATGAATGGTAACGTCCAGGGTATAGATTTAGGCCAAGACAAGAGGGAAGACATCCGGGCAGGGCACTTTGCATGGGACGAAGGGCAGAGCGTCCTTGGGGCCGTCAGGCTCCGTGACAAAAGTAGGGAAGCCAGGGCAATGAGCCTCGATAAAGAGAGAATGAACTGGATAATATGTGACTTTCGAGGTGTTGATACCGTAGACGGCCAGGATATGGGATGGTGGAGAGAGCTTGCAAGAGGATGCGTCAACCTTCATAAAGGCGCGAGACCCACCCTTAGCGGGCTATAGACAGTACCAAGAACCTTGCAAGCGCTAGCATCTTGTATTGATCTGGGCCATAAACATAAGAGAAGGAATGTATGCTTTAGGGAAGATAACGTATGCTTGCCAATCTCGCTTAGGGCAGCCTGGATAAAAGGAGTTGCAACTCCATCTAGGCACTCTTCTTGAAATTTTATATCCTTGGCGGACTCCATGGAAAGAGAAGACACGGGAAGGGACGCGGTGCGGAGCTTCTTCGTTGAGGGATTATTATCTTCGACCTCGTCGGAAGTTCGCTTGAGGAGGGATGCGTGGGAAGATATGCGATCAGAAACGGCCGGCATAGCAAGCGCGCGACCTTCAGTCGTAGGTTGAAGGGGGTGGGAGATAGACAGAACAACCAGGAATGGTTGCGAGAAACTCGCTCAGCGAAAGGCAAGGGGCGGTCCAAATTGACAAACAGATGTGAGGTGGTTTATATACCAGAAGTAGACTGATGCGTTTGCAAGAAGCCAATCGCCTTGAATTTAGAAATTGCCTTGTTTGGCGAACAATGGGCAAAGTACACTGTCGCCGGTGTTAGTTACCTTCTATGGCAATCGTTCGCCAGTCTCTTTTTTTGAAATCAGATACAAAAGACATTTCAGATAGCGCCAATAATACTCCGGGTTTCGCTACGTGAAAGGCTGGCAAGATGCAGCAGCAAAATCCATCATGTGGCGAGGGAAAGACAGAGCGTCACAGCACCCGCCCAACGACTTCAATTACCTAAAGGCTCAAGGGGCCAGAGGTGCGAGACTGAGTCACCGTAGCGCAACAAGAGAGGACAATACGGCCTCTTGTGTCAATCATCATTGTCAGAAGGAAAAGGAAAGGTAAGTCTCGGAATCTGTTGGGACACTCTCCCAATTGTATGTCACAGTAGATAAGAAAGGAATTAGTTGAAGTAGTTGGAGGCGTCCAAAGAAGCGGTAAGTCCACGATGACCAGCCAAAGGTGCGGCGGAATGGGGAGCGACAGAGTGCAGGGTGTCGACAGTAACAGTATTTTAGTGGTTCGCCAATTCTTACGCCCATTGCAGGAGAGGACATAGATGGTTGTAAAAAAAAATGAATATATTGACAAGATATGAGCGTGCCAGTATACAAGCATGACGAAGAGTGCTCGGGCGAAGATTTTAAACCAAGCTGAGGGAAGTTCAAATAAACTGAGGAGAAGATCATCATATATGTCTACGCGAGAAGTGCTAGAGGCCTTTCAAATGAGGAGAAGACGAAGAAAGGGGAGTACATAGATGGCGGTTCAGAGCAACATGCAAAAGACTTACCAATCCGCCAGAAGCTCCGGTTGCGTCAGATCACGGTGAAACTTCGGAGTGCTTGACGGCTTCGGAGTATTTGACGACTCCAGGACAGTGAGTGCTGGCAGTGCAGTGAGTGCAGTGAGTACTACAGGGCCCACTGAGGGCACACTGGGGGCGAAGTTTAAGTTCTTATTGTCGTCAAGAATGACAAGCCGAAATGAAATTTCATTGAAGTCCCGAAAAGGACAACGAAGCTATTGTTTAGCGGGCTATTCTCAATTGTACAGAATAAAAAGTTCCCGTCCTCCTAGAAAGGAAGTGGGAACAATAAGTTCTCATAGTGCTTCTGGGCCGACCCGAATGCATACTTCTCGACGGGTGAGAAACGGCCTGGGAAGCTGCCCTTCGGAATATGTTTCCCGGCTGTCCGGAACCAAACCTCCGCGCACCCATTCTTTCCTGCCACGAAGTGCACCGAGAAGCTCTATTTCTCACAGCATTTCACATTGGTTCAGAAAATCCCTTTCTCATTTCAATTCCTGTACGTCCAGAATTTTTCTTTCCCTTAACATTTCAGACTGCCGCGAAAGGCTCAATTTCTGCCGTGTTGGACATTCTGGGGTGGTACCACAGCATCATGAGCTGTCGTCCAATGAAGGTAAATGGAGATGAATATAAAGTCAATCCTAACATATCAAGTCTGTCACCGATGAGTTCTAATGCTGCCATGGAGCCGGAACGTGCTCACCTACAACTGACTCAATTGGAATATCTGCGCACCTTCTAACCTTCATTTTAATAATTTTTATGGATAATATGAACCATACTAATAGGCCGCCCTTTGGGCAAAGTCGTTCGTGGCCCAATCCATAACTGATGGGCTACAGCAACGGTGAATATCTCGAGTTCTTCGGAATGTTCTGTACGCACCCACGTGGCTGACTTGTTCGGGAAATCCCAGGAAGAGACCCCTTTGCGTCCCTTCCTTTCCTATCAAACCAGACTTTCGTTTCAGATTAAGGTTGCAGTACTTGGATGCATCTTCCCAAGTCCGTATCCAACCGCTCTTGATTGGACGAGAAACTTGCCTACCGTACTGTTCGAAGCCAGGGGTCTATGGACTATTTCGTGGTCATTGCGCGAGCTTTTTTAGCTCGGTGACCGAAATTCGTCTGTTGTGAACTCGTTAAGGCATGATCCAGCCCCATAAATCTGGAATATCATCGATGCATGTCCGACTCTGCATGGGTAATCTCACGGCCGGCGGCTAGTGGAGATGCAGGGTGTAGAATGGAATGTGGCTGAGAAGTCAAAACGCGTCTATTGCGAACGCATGAGGAGGCAGTCGGGCAATCAAAATGAAGTATGACTTACTTGAACTGTCATCAGAGCTTGCAGTGGTTGCAGTGCCCATCTTGGTGCTAGGGTCAAGGTATGTGTCGGCGTATCTTCAGCATGAGTTCGGGTAGACTCGCGAATCAACTTTTATGGTTTCGTAAGCTCAGCACCGGCCTCGTCAATCAAAATATGATGCATTTTATGTAAAATACAAGCTCTTGTGGGATATGAACAAGGCGGGAAGAAGCCGGTGGCGGGACGTTCTGGTGTGTTGAGGCTAAGTCGCTCTTGAGAGCGTGAATAAGCATTACGAATCGCAAATTATAAAATAAACCATCGTACGCCAAATTTATCTATCATATCAACCAGGAAAACAAGAGCACGAATAATGGAAGCAAGAAAAAAATTCATGGACGTGTGACCAGGGACTTGCATCGTCCATGTCTATCTGGTAGGAGTGCGGGTTAGGTGGAGAATTTTTCAGGAAATGCGGTGCAATCTCTTTATAACATATTTCAGAGAAAGGAAACACGTTACCAATAGCAAGGACACTCAGCGGGATATGTTCTGGTTGGTCACTGCAGGAGAACGTGTAGTTTCTTGACGGAAAGACGTTTGATTATTTTATGGAAATGATGAGATGCGGATGACGAAGGGCAGTACGAAGTTACGGCGCGTCCGATTGGCAAGGTGGCGAGTGGTGATGGAAGACGGAACCAACCGTGACGCGTGACGCTCTAACCTCTTTCCTTTCAGCTCGTGTACACCGGCTCCGCTCTGCGCCCCACAACTTCCGCCCAAAAATGCTGCTTCCTACAGACAGCTCATATTTCTGTATTAATAACAGAAGCATTTCCTACCTTTACCCATCTCATCGTGATTATCGAACCAGCTCATAGCTACCAGAAGTAAAGTCCCGCTGCCCCAGGTGCGTCTTGTCTTTTCCATTTTTGTCCCTCTGATTTTTTGTTCAATTTTTTTTTTTTTTCTAAGGCAATCTGGATCGGAAAAGATATCCGCACGCCCATACATTCAGGCTAGCTGCGAGCTTCGATGCCGGAAAACATTCTTTGAATTACGGATACACTCCCTGTCCCGACTACACTCAATGCTCCCTCGCGAAAGCGTATCCTCGACGTCTCAAGAACGAACCGCGCAAGCATGAAGAAATACGCCCCTTCTCACCTCTCCCAATCCTGCAGGGACCATTATTCCAGCTATTCCAATAGCAGTCGCAGTTCCTTTGCTCTTGACGCCAAATCCATGGCTGATCCCTCCACATTCACTCTCTCACAACGGAGCAATGCTATCCAATGTCATAATTGCGCCAAGAGCATCTCTGTACTTCCAACCGTTCGCAGCCTGGCTTTGCCGCAGATTCTCACTTCGGCGCAACATGCCTAGCTCAGTTCTCAGGATTGAGTGCTTTCGAGGGGATGGATTCCAAAGGGCTAGGCAGAGGATGTTAGTCGTATGTGGAACGTAGTTGCACCGCTATCTTCTAGATGAGATAACGGTGCAAGTCCATGGTGGCCACGAGGCTAGGCGGGTCGCGGACATTCGAAATGAGACGGGCGCACAGGACATTATTCCCACGATCAAACACAACAAGTGCTGCCACCGTCGTGTAGGCAGTCGCGAGTGGAGATTTGACGATGAGAATGGATTTTCTCCTTCTCTTTCTCCCTACCATACAAACTCTTTCTGTGGCATCCTACAATATCTAGAAGGACATTCAAATGCTCTCCTATCCATATACAGCAATGGACCCAACACTTGGACCGTATTTATGTCTCATTTTTGACATTGTCTTTTGTTCACTACAATCTTTCGTATGTCCCGTTAATATCTCTACCTCTGAGAAATCCCGAACTGTGGGCAGTACTAAGGTGCTAGCGCAGTCGGGGTTGATGGCTTTCGTTCCTCGTGAATCCGCGAGCAAACTATGTTCCAGGAGTTCGCCGTGAAAAATTGATTGTGGATTACAATAGGTTACCGAAATGAAAGATGCTGTCTTCCATTTCTCCTTTTTGGACTGAGCTGTAAACAGGGTCTGCGAGACACAGCTGGGTAGTCTCAAAATCAGGGTACCTTCGTTGACAACAGCACGTCCGTGCGTATTAAAGTCGACCTTATGAGCAGTGGCTGATTACCTCTGCATTGCCTAGGAGAACCAACGATCCTGCCAGGTCATATTCCATTCAACCAGAATCAAAAAATGTCTGGAAACCATGAACTTGACCCTACTGTTGAATTGGTAACGGTGAGTCCTAAACAATGGGTAGTATTGCGGATCAAGTTCATGGGGACAGCAGGACACAGTAGAGGAGGTGCCGAACGGCGGGGCCGTGTTCTTGTCAGGACAAACCCCTGAAGAAGTCGAAGAGCAACTAAACAAGCTTGAGCAGCTGGTGGAGCAGCAAGAGCAGCTAATGCAGCAGCAAGCGCATATAATGCAACAGCGAGAGCATATAAAGCAACTGAGTGAGCAAATAGAGCAACTGACCTCGCAGCCAACGTAAGTCCTTATGGCTCTGAAAGACGGATTTCATACAACGACGAGATAGAGACAGCGAAATGGCCAACGTCCTTGATGCAGTGGATGCCTTCATTGCTAGTTGTGGGATCATGGACAAGCCGAAAGGAGTAGCTGGAGAAGATGAAGGTTTAGATGACATAATTGCGTCTTTGGGACAAGAGGGAACAACCTCAGCTCAACAGTTTGTAGTCGGCGGCCGACTTGCAGATATCGACACCGCGATTGAAAAATTGGGGCAAGCGTTCGAATTGTGTCACGATGACCATCCCAAGAAGCCAGATCTTCTCAACAATCTCGGAAGTTCTTACCAGATGCGCTTTGAGCGTCTTGGTGATATGGCTGACCTCACGAAGGCTATCGACTGCCTGGTCAGCCTTGTCTATCTTACTCCGGATGGTCATCCCAACAAACCAATGTACCTCTCCAATCTCGGAAATGTTCACCGGACCCGTTTTGAGCGTCTTGAAGAGATGAATGACATCGACAAGTCTATTGAGTGTCATGTCAGCGCCGTCCAGCTCACACCTAGCAGCCATTCCGACAAGCCAGGCCGTCTCTCCAATCTTGGGATTTCTCATCAAACACGGTTCGAGCGGCTTGGAGACACGGCTGAGATTAACAAGGCGATCGAGTGCCTGCTCAGTGCCGTCCAGCTCACTCTTGATGACCATCCTGACAAGCCAATGTATCTCTCCAATCTCGGAAATTCTCACTGTTCACGATTTAAACGTCTCAGAGAGATTGCCGACATCGATAAGGCCGTCAAATACCAAGTCAGTGCCATTGAGCTCACTCCAGATGGGCATCCTGACAAGCCAATCCGTCTCAACAATCTTGGAAATGTACATTGGACCCGTTTTGAGTGTCTGGGGGAGATAGCTGATATCAACAAGGCTGCTGAGTGCCAGAACAGTGCCGTCCAACTCACGCCTGATGGACATCCCAACAAGCCAATCAGTCTCTCCAATCATGGGGTTTTTCACATAACGCGGTTTCAACGTCTTGGGGAGATGGCTGACATCGACCAGGCCATTGAGAGTCTTCGTAGTGCCCTCCAACTCACCCCTGATGGTCATCCCAGCATGCCACTCCATCTCTCCAACCTTGGAAGCTCTTACCAGAGGCGGTTCGAACGTCTTGGAGAGTTGGCTGACATCGACAAGGCCGTTGAGTGTCAGGTTAGTGCGGCCAACCTCACTCCTGATGACCGCCCCGACAAACCGCGCCGTCTCAACAATCTCGGAAGTTCCTACCAGATACGCTTTGAGCGTCTTGGAGAAATACCTGATGTTGACAAGGCCATTGAGTCCCTTCGCAGTGCTATCCGGCTTACCCCTGAGGGCCATCCTGACAAGCCACCCCGTCTCAACAATCTCGGAAATGCCCACCAGATGCGCTTTGAGCGTCTTGGTGATACGACTGATATTGAAAAGGCCATCGAGTGCCAAGTCAGCGCCGTCCAGCTATCGACTGAAGGCTATCCCACCAAGCCAGGCCACCTTTCCAATCTTGGAAGCTCTTACCAGATACGTTTCGAGCGCCTTCGAGAGGATGCAGATATAAACAAGGCTATCGAGCATCAGGTTCACGCCGTCCAAATCACTCCGGATGACCATCCAGACAAGCCAATGTATCTCTCCAATCTCGGAAATGCCCACCGGTTCCGTTTCGAGCATCTTGGAGAGATGGATGACCTCGGCAAGGCCATCGAGTACCTTATTCGCGCTGTTCAGCTCACTCCTGATGGCCATCCCCACAAGCCCAGGTATCGCTTCAATCTCGGCATTCCTTACTTATTGCGGTTTGAACGTCTTAGAGAAATGGCTGACGTGGACAGTGCTATCAACAATTTCAAGCAAAGTGCCTCTTCAACTACAGGTCCTGCCATTATCCGATTCCAGGCCGCGCGTGCTTGGACAAATGCACTCCATCAAAAGGAAGCAATTTCACTCAATCCTTCCCGAGATCTCCACCCACAACAAACTCTAATAAATATCCTCCCAGAGTTAGTTTGGCTAGGTGCAACCATTCATCAACGATTTCAAACCATCCAAGAGGTCGTAGGTTCCTCCATCCACGATGCAGTTTCTGCCGCAATTCGCTCCCAAGAACTTGAGCTAGCCGTTGAGTGGGTAGAGCAGGGGCGTTCAATTGTCTGGAGTCAACTCCGTCGACTACGCTCGCCCTTGCTTGATTTACAGGAAGCTCATCCCTCCCTTGCCCACCGGTTTCAAAATATACAGCAAAGGATTGAATCCTCTTTTCTTCGTCGTGATATGAACGACAACGCTGAATCCGTTAGTACTATTGCTCCTATTTCCCTAGAGCAGCAGGCACAGGCCCATCGCTACGATGTCACAAAAAGGGAAGACCTTTTGGCTGAGATTCGAAGACAAGCAGGGTTTGAAACCTTTTTGTTGCCGGAAAAGTTCCCCGTGTTGTCCAAAGGATGCCAGGGTCACCTTGTAGTGTTACTTACGGTTTCCGGGGAGCAGTGTGACGCGTTGATTATTTCACCATCGAGTTCTATTTCTCACCTGTCCCTCGCCGATGCGTCTCTGGATGTTATTCGTGATTTGCATGTTCAGTGGGATAATTCACGCAACGCACGTTTAAAAAATCGTGGTGACAAACGGTATGTGCCATGCCATATTCCATGAGATGGTTCTCAAGCTATGTCTCATATACAGGGGGGACAACAAACCTGCAGTCCTTGAGATGGAGCCCATGATCGAGATGCTCTCAGATTTGTGGGACAAAATCATTCACCCAATAGTTGAGGAAGCAGAAAACTTGGTAATACCGCTCCTAATATTCAGCTGGGGGTACCGTTAATCCTAATTATTCATAGCTACATGATTCGGCAGAAGATCGAATGGCTCGTATAATCTGGTGTCCGGCCGGACCGCTCTCTTTCCTCCCTCTCCACGCTGCAGGGGTCTATGGTTCCGACTCAACGGTTCGCATCGGTATCTCAGACTATGCTGTCTCCTCGTACACTCCGTCGTTGATGGCTCTACAATCAAATCCTCCACAACTGGGTCGCCCATCGATTTTGATGGTGACCCAGCCTAATACCCCACACCAGTCATCCTTACCAGGAACCCTACGAGAGGCCAAGAAGATCATTCAAAACGCTGCTCTCAATGACATGGAGCTATGTGTTCATCACCTTTCAGAAGGCCAAGCTACCGTGTCCGCCGTCATTGAACGACTTCAGAGTCATGGATGGGTCCACCTAGCATGCCACGGTATTCAAGAATTTCCAGATCCTATGGAAAGCTCATTCGCTCTTCACGATGGTAGCCTGACCCTTGCAACACTGATGCAGAAATCGATGGGCCATGCTCAGTTTGCATTTCTCTCTGCTTGCCAAACAGCGACAGGAAGTGAATCCCTTCCTGACGAAGCTATGCATTTGACCTCTGGAATGCTTGCTGCAGGATTCCCGAGCGTCGTCGGCACCATGTGGTCCATAGGCGATTCAGTAGCACCTGAAGTGGCTGAAGCATTCTATGCAACTCTGTTTGAGGAGGGTCGGAAATCAGGATGGAAGGAGAGGCCAGAACCTGCTTACGCACTACACTCTGCTTTAAAAAAGCTTAGAGATGACACCACCGAAGATAGTGATTTGACGAAATGGGTGCCGTTTGTTCATTTTGGAATTTAGTATGCTGCCACATGACGTAGTATGCCAAGCTGTCTTCAGTTTTGGTTTGAAAGTGCTCGTTGTATCCAGTCTGTTCCGTTGAGTTACTTTAGCAGGAAAACATTCGATAGCTATATCATTCTGTATATGTACGTGTTGAATTTTTCACCAAGTTTTATCTTCTGTCGGTAGATTAAACTTATCCAGCAAGACTTGATAGTACACGACAAGCTAATTATACGTTTTTAAAGAAAGTTGATGGAGCAAACGGCTCACAGCCACATCGGAAGCTTTCCAGCGCTTCTGATCAGCTTCGGTTCCACTCCCCGTGGATTATGACAGCTGCACTCTTTCCAAGGGATGCAGAGTGGAGGAACTGCGATTCTCGCGTTCGTTAACCGGCCGTCCAGAAATCCTCAGCATTCTCGCCTCTCCTCCAACCTACTACTCAGGGCCGAATGTGGGTAAAGCTTGGGAATATTTGTTACATTACGTAACGATGACCTAACTACATTTGGAGCGTGCAAAGGAAAAGCCGACTGTCGTTCAAACACTCCTGCTAGTAATCAGCGGCGAACTATATCCAGTTTTGCCTTGATCCCGCACTATCCGGCTAGACAAAGAACTGAAAATGCCAATGGGAGTACTATATTTAACCTCTTTGACAGAAGATCATGTCAAAACATCAACACCCTTTGCGTTCACAATAGCACCGCCAATTGGTCATCCAAGGACACTATATTATCGCATCTAGTGGGTATACATCTGGCAAGGTTCCATCCGAGCAACCTCATATATATGGAGCAGTCTCACTAGAAAAACTCAGTACACTTTCTTGTGACCAAAGGGATCTTTTCATTTCTCACTTCCCAGGGGGATTCCTTTTTCTTCTTCTTCTGCAGCTACATTGTTTGAGATGGTTCTAGAGCTTTCTGAAGGTTAGTGGACAGATATTGCATGGTTCGCACTTGGACACTGATTTCCGCTCGTGCCTGCCCCCAGGGTTCAGCGCTGGCGCGAATGATGCGACTGCGAAAGTAGTCATTGCCTATGATACACTCTTAATATCCGGATTCTTCATTAGCACTGCTGTGCTCCTAACCGCAGCACTTTCCAAACGGATCGTACGCTCCTTCCAGTGGTTTATTTTTATGGGATTTGCGTCCTGGTGGTCAGTCCAATATTTGTTGTTGGTTGGGAACCAAATGACATCCGCTCCGCCCCCACGGACACTCTGTCTGATTCAATCCGCGTCTCATTATGCTGCTCCGTCAGGGTATAGATGGCCTCTGCTTATCATTGGATGTAAACTGACTTGTTGCATAATTTTAGGACATCATTCGGCTTGTTCGCTTTGTTCTATCAGGTATGTCAAGGCATGTCTTGCTCTTACTGTCAAAAGATGAATTCAAGCACAGATTTTCCTTCTTCTCGTCGAATGCCTTGAAAACAAAACCCAATCGGGATTTTACCTTCGTTCTGCCGTATGTTTTTCTAACGCACTCCTAGCCTCATATCTTTTAACATTGCACTTCTTAAGGTAATCGCCACTCCTTTCATGGTGTATATCGGCGTCTTCGTAGCAGGAATAATGGTACGCACTTCAAGAGTTAGACCTTGGACCTCGACCAAACTGTTCTAATAGCTGGGTATTCTTCATCCGGAACAGGTTGTTCGCGATGAACTTAGAGTGACATGTCACTTCACTGGAAGAACAATGTGAGTGCATGTATGCCCGTCAAGGTCCCTGTCTCATTTTACTGCGCAGGGCCATAGTCGAAGCTGGCGTTATCACGCTCGCTTGTCTCGCAATCTTCGTTCTGGAAGGTACGAGTTCAGACAGAGAAACCGTTACCATCGAAGTCTGATTCTAACCCCAATATTTTTCAGGGCTGATTATGGTGAAGATACGGAAAAATCATCGTCGCCTCCGTATTTTTAATGAGAAATCAACTACCAAACATTTTTCGCTTAGCCTTGTAATCAGAGCCTCTGCATTCTCTCTCCTTCCCGTTTCCGGAATTATGTGAGTTTGAGATGTGGCTAATAGCTTGCCCACTTATTGGTTGGAATAGCGTCAGTGGCGTCACAATGGTGCGGGGCTATAAAGACGAGCGCACAAGTACACCAGCAGTGAACATTTTTCTCTCAAGCAGTAAGTCTCCAGGATGTACAGGAGATTCAGTAAGTGACATTGGAATAGTACCACTGTTTGCGGGGCTTCTTTTTGGAACTCAAAAAGTAATTGGTTTCTCTCGGTGCTTTGAGAAATTCAGCTGATAGGTTGTCAAACATTTAGGATATTATTGACGTGTGGACGTTTTGGAAGCGGCCTAAAACTTCCATACTCGGGACCACGCAAAAACTTCCCTATGGCAAGGTGTGAAAGAGACAATTTTCGTGCACGCATTTTTTTTTTCAAGATAGTCGAGTCCTCTCTGCAAGCCAAAAGATGTGTCTTTGTGCTGGATGAGCAAGCGGGATGCTGGGGGCCAGTTGAAAGATTCCGTACTTTTTTAACTTATCGTGTATCATTAGCGAAACCTAAATGTAAATGTTTTAGAGTATATCGATCACAGACAGAAAATACGGTGCTGGTGGAATACCAGGGATAAAAACCAATAGCTTTGGAACACAAGCATTTTTTGTTGGCTCGCTGACCTGTTGGGATATTATGGATACTTGGACTGTTTGGAAGAGAGCACCAGCTTACAGCTGCGGGGATACGCAGAAGTATGCCGATGAAAAAGTTTGAATTCGAAATTTTGTGCCTCCAAATTCGCACGCCCCAGAAAGTCGTTCGGCTCTAACTGACACCAAAAAAAGCCTTGTCTTGAGAATTGGGCATAACCATTGAGAAGAAATTGATGATTCATACTCCAGCAACCCTTCTAAGGAGTGGTGGTCACGCCGACATCTTATCCTAGTGAGAGAGGTCTTGGGAGCGCTTAAATATTGCTTCCCTTCTTGTCCTCCTACCATATGGTCTTCTATAGAGCAAATCTTGCACCTCGTTTTATAGGGCTCACCTCTGACTACTCTCAATGACCTCTGGTTGTGAAAAACGCATTGCTGCTTCAGGAACCGGCGAGAAGCAGTGACTACTGCCTCCACTTCGATCTTGATCCCCCTGGATTCGGCCACAGAAATGAACAGGATCTGCCATAGATGATGTACTATTAAACTTCTTTGACCGATTATCTTGTCAAAAAACTTCGGACTATTTCCGTTTCAACAGTGTATATCCGATATGGGCCGCAAAGCAATAGCACTGCTTTCGAAGTACATTCTACTATCACGTCTAATCTCGCTGCATCTAGCACGGTTTCATCTGAGCATCACCATATATACAGGCCAGTTGTACGGAGGTATCTTTTTCAGTTGTTTCCTTGACTGGAGAGCTCGGTCCAATTTTTTTTACTTCCCCAGGGGGATTCTTGCACTTGTTTCTTCTTCTTCTGCAGCTGGATTGTTTCAGATGTTCGATCCGGAAATCACCGCAGGTGAGTGGAAACAGCTTACCTCGGTCACGATCGGCACTCACCGTTCAGATTCGACCTACAGGTTCCAGTGCCGGCGCTAACGCAATGACTACGGGGGTGGTCATAGCTTGTGATGTGCTTCTAACATCCGGATTTTTTGTTAGCACAGCTGGGCTTCTCACCGCAGGATTGTCGAAAAGGGTCGTACGCTCCTCGCAGTGGTTCATTTTTATGTCATTTGCCTCCTGGTGGTCAATCCAATATTTGCTGTTGGTTGGAAACCAGCTTACGGGAGATTCTCCACCACATACGCTATGTCTGGTTCAATCTGCGTCTGTTTATGCCGCCGCTCCAGGGTCAACTATTTTTCTTCTTCTTATCAAGTGCTAACTGACTGATTTATAACTCTAGCACGGCATTCGCTTTATTAGCATTGTTCCACCAAGTATGTCCTACGACATCTACCGTTTGACGTCGAACGCTGAATTTCGGACACAAGATTTTCTGTCTCCTCGTTGAATGCCTTGAGAAAAAGTCTCTGTCAGGATCTTACATTAGCTCGGCAGTAAATCCTCCATATCCACTCTTCGCTTTTTGCCGCTAAAAACACGTTAATTCAGTTAATTGCCATCCCCTTCATGATCTATATTGGCGTATTCGTGATGGGAATAACAGTACGCGCCTCGAGAGTTGAAACCTTTGGTCCACGACTTAACCCCTCCTCTGATAGCTCGGCATTCTACACCCAGCACAAGTTGTTCGTGATGAACTTCGAGTATCATGTCACATGTTTGGAACAGTAATGTGAGTAGTTGCATAGCATGTCTAAATCCTCCCTCTCAATACTGCTTCCATTAAAGGGAAATTGTTGAAGCTGGTGCTGTCCTGCTTGCTTGTATCGGAATCTTCATCCTGGAAGGTAATGAATTTGAGAAAGGGGTACCTATAACTGCTGTTACTGAAGCTGGTATCATTAGGGTTGATTATAGTGAAGATATGGAAAAATCTCAGACGCATTCGAAATTTCAATAGGACCTCTGCTACCCGACATTTCTCGCTCAGTCTTGTGATTAGAGCGTCCGCATTTTCTTTCCTTCCAATTGCAGCTATCATGTAAGTTTTCGATATCAGATATAGGGTGTGCCCATTTCTCATTCTTTTGAAAACAGAGTTAGTGCCGTGTCAATGGTGCGAGGTTCTAAGGACGAGCGTACAAGTACACCAGCAGTAAACATTTTTCTCTCTAGCAGTAAGTCTCTCTATAGGTTCTTCCATGGGAGGTCTAGATGTATGACTTTGGGAATAGTACCGCTTTTTGCGGGGCTTCTCTTCGGTACTCAAAAAGTGAGTAACTTTTCTTCAAGTTGTCTCCCTGGTTTAGTTGATGGGTTAAAACCTCTAGGATATCATCGAAATTTGGGCTGTTTGGAAAACGCCTACGACTCCATGGTTCCGGAATAAAGAAAAGCTTCCAGACGGAAAGGTTTGAACGAGAGGAGAATTTTCTGTCCTCGCAATCTTCGGTTGCCTGAGAGGCAATTTGGGCATCAGGACTGGACTAACATTATTTTCTTGCGAGATAGAGGACGAACTTGTGGCTTGTTGAACAAGTGGAATTGCGAAGACATCGTTGGAGGAATGTTTAAGATTTATTATTTAACATGTATTACTAAAGGAACCCAAATGTAAACCACTGTACACTACATTGACCGCTCAGACAGACAAGAATGATAGTAGAGATTCGACCATCGAATCAGCAGTACCAGGCAACGGTATGTAGGCGGAAAGAGAAATCATTAAGAGAATCATGGACAATCAGCACTGCATACGGAGTGAAGTAAGGTAACAGTGAGGTCCGTAGGGTATCAACAAATACTTTGGTATTTAAGGAAAGAATCGATGTCATGTCCATGGTATACAAAATCAGAGTCACTCGTCAAGAAACTTATCGAAGATTTCCTTCATATGACCCCTTTCAAAAAAAAAAACAGTCAGCAACGTGAAGAATCGGATAGAAAAAAAAAATAGGGCAACATACATGACGCCAAGATGGCCGCCTTCAAACGCTAGCAGTTCTCCATTTTTGTAATTTGCAGCGTTCCATTCTGCGAAAGCGAATGGGGCCATGTCGTCGCCTTTGGCTCCGGCAATGAGCACGCGAGCGAAGCCAGGGTAATGTTGGGATGGCTCATTCGGAGATTTGAAAATTTCTTCACGAAGACCCCAGTCAGCGTTCGCAGCGATTGACATGTCAACAAACCTATGAAATGCGGGATTTAAGTCGTCTGCGGGTTCTCCAGAAAAGAAAAAGACGAAAAACGTACCCAGCATTGGTCTTGTGAATACTTTTGTAAACATTGAGACCATTAGCCTTGATGATATCTTCTATCGGTTCTCCCTTTTCCTTCGCCAACGTATCTTTCTCCTCTTGCGACATTTTGTCGAATATGAACCCCTTGATGAACGCCGCGCCCTTCTCTGGAGTCGACACCTGCATTCCAATACCCCAAGCCGTAATACGAGGAAGAATCTTGAACGGAGAGTTGTACGACATCGGACCAATGGAAAGATAGTTGGCCGTCGTCATGTGCTTGCCGTAATCTGGCACTTTATACAGTGGAACGGAACCACCAAGGATTAGCATGGCAACTATCCGGTCACGCTGTGGGAATTCTTCCAACGACGAGCCGTAGATGATTTGCGTGGGGATGGAGCCGTACGACCCTCCAGAGATGTACAGTTTGTACTCGGAGTTCGTAGCCATGTCGGGATGGAGATGCGCCAGGAGGGCCGCAGTGTCGCGACGAACAACGGTGTGGAAGGGGATACCAGAAGGACGTGGGGAAGTTAGGCCCCAGCCAGGCAGTGTAGGAGTAATGAAATGAACATCTTTCTGGGCGACGTTTCCTGGAGGTGGATTGGCGCTGCCTATGGTCATGGTACCATGGAAGTAAAGGACGACCGATTTGCTTGAAGGGTTCCCACTCGTGTCATACGCCAAGGTTCTCCCATCTTGGAGGATGAGGAATTGCTCGGTAGTGGTAGGGGAAGCCATGGAGGTTGATTGACAGTGACAAAAGTTGTTGTCAAAGCGTCTTGGTTATGAAGGAGATATGATAGGCATAAAGATCCTAGGCTCGACCTGCGCAGTCAGAAGGCCCAAGGCACGGTGACCACTATCACGCTGGGCAGCCAGTCGACCGCAGAAAGCGCAGTCGACGATGTCTTCTAATCAAAAAAATTAAGAACGCTTGCTTCTGTGGCAAAGGAGGAGTATCGAGCTTACAAAGCTAGTCGAAGCAGCGGCAAGAGAGGAAAAAAGGAAATCCGCATTCCCAGAATTCATGGTCATGGATGCAGAAAGAAAGTTGAGCTAGGTCTTTCCTCATGAGCCGAGGCATTTGTTGTTGCCTCAATAGTTGAGAGTGAAAAATAATTGGGGCTGAAAGGATGGCATGTTCGGAAATTCAGGAGTGCGAGGGGTGTAAGCTCAGGTCGTCGATACCAAGACGTTCGGTGCAATCCAAATTGCTGTTCAGCAAGAGGAAGTGAACGACATGGAGGTAAGACGAAAAGAAGAGCTTGCGTAAGTAAGGATCGACGATCCAATTTCCACAAACCCCAACTAGTCTAACCCAATCCTTATAGGAGTCGAAGATAAAATCTCGAAATGGGGGTGGTCTGAATGCTGAATCAACTCATTTTTGCCTCCTTCACTTCAGCCACTACGTTTGATTCCTCAAAAGGTAAGTACCTAGGGTGACTTTGAACCTACGTCGAGGAATTGTACTAACGTGATTCTCAGGAACAAGCAACGGAACTCCTGAAAGTGATCGGTGTGCGGCAACTCGGACTTGCTTGGCAATCTGGGAAGCCTTTTCGGTTCGTCGATGGTACACTTTTATGGACCTTTATCGAGTACTACAATGACAGTCCATTTGTCTCTACTTGCCAGGACTACATCTCCACCTTGTTTGAGGAACGGCCCCATCTCTTCGTTTCCTAAGATTTCGCAATTCATCATCGTGACACCTCCGTTGAACATGGTACCCGCACAAGCCTCATTGTCTTCTCAGCGGCCGTATATATTGGCATAACAGCAGATTCACAACTGGCAACGCTTCGTTCTTGTCTTTCCTTTTCACCATGCCCAACCTACGCCTCACACTCTTTTTGCTTCTCCAGCTCATTGCAACTTGCTACGTTGCTGCTACCACTCTCCATCATCGAGGTCTCACAAATGCTGATCGTCTCAGACGTGGACTGCCGCTTAAAGCTCCAGTTCTTCAACGTGGAAGTGGGTTGAAATTTCCTGTCCCAACCCTTTCTTATTTCTTCTCAAAAATCCCCATCTCTTTCTCCAGCGGCTACACGACGCGATTCTCTTCCGTCCAATGTTCCTATTCTTACCACATACAAAGGCCGTGTGCAAGTTTTGGATGCTGAGACAGAGTCACCCTTAGGGTGGATATGGCCAGGAGGCCAGGTTCTTGATAGTCTAAGCGAAGCTTTAGTAGTTGAATTTTCTGCATATCCCGGCTTTACCTCAGACCTCATTCTGAAATGTCTAGTGAGTCCAATGCTAAATATTTTCGTATTAATGCAGTAATTGAGACATCATCTTTTCTTACCAGTCCTGTTCTATTCCCACGAACCTTGGTCTATTTCTCGATACGCGTGACACCATTCTTGCGGAGGTTTATGAAGTTGGAGTAGACGGTACGTTCTTCTGTTCAACAACTTGTATTTTTTGGGGGCTGCAGGGAAATAACTCTTTTTTCCTCAGCGGTAAAGCATATGGACAGGGTTTTCCAACTCAACCCACGAGTGGTAAGAATTTCAGCCGAATTTTCCGTGGGATTCTTTTTTAGACTGATCCCTTTCTTTCTTTCATTTTCAAAAACTATTTCGACATTCAGTGGTCCTTTGATTCCTCCAATAACGCTCTTGGGTTATACTACGTATTGGACTCCGGCGTTACATGGAGCAGAATGAGATTGGAGGATGACATCAGTCGCCCTTTGAGTGTAGTACAACCCAGTGGCTTCGTTCTACATGGGATTGACGTCAAGTTGAAACTGGATCCCCTCTGAGCCGATGGCCCACCCCTTTACTACCGTCAGCTGTTTTTCGGACACCGGGAAGATGTCGTATAGATCACTAGGGCTACTTTGCTATTTTATGAACAAACTTTACATAATTAATTTTCAAATAAACTGAACCTACACTCGGGAAAGGCCATCTGGCTACCAGAAACGCTCTACACAGGATGGGGATCACCCAAACCGGGGATCAGACCTTTCAAAGAAACGAGAGGACGGAGTCAGAGAGGAAGAATGGAAAGCACTTGAGACGAGACCAAGAGCAGTGGAAAAGCCGCCGAGCCACTTTTACCTGATATGGGCTGCGAGACTCATGCCCATGTGAGGATTCCACCGTACGAAAAATGCCGGGTTTGGTTTAGATTGAACTAATACGAACACTAAACCACCAGCGTAGGCGATCTCTGACCAGAAACACCAAGGAAGACGCGACACTGAACGTCAGGTCGAGCGTCTGCCGGAGGTGCACGAATCAGCCTAGGATGTGAATGACCTTTGGAATACCTCTCTTCGCTAGTCTTCTCTTTGGGATTCAGAAAGTGAGTAATTGCTCTTCCGTGTCTTCTAACAAGTTGAGTTGACGGGCTAAACTTGCTAGGATACCATTCACATTTGGAAGAATTCGTACGACTTAGTATTTATCTTGTATGACTCTAGGAACCCAAAATGTAAATCATTGTATGGTATATTGGCTATTGAGAGCCACAGGAAACATGATAGTAGAGAGCCAGGTAGTGACAAGCAATTGTATATTTGACGAACGTGAGGCCATGAAGGGAACCTTGGACAATCAATGCTACAGAGAGCAGTGTACGTATTCAAGTAAGCGGGTGGAGTGTAGGGTGCGCGTAGGGTATCGACAAAGACGTTGGTATCTACCGGAGCAATAGGTGTGATGTCCATGGTATATACACAATCAATGTCACTCATCAAGAAACTTATCAAAGATTTCTTTCATGTGGCCCCTTTTGGTGGGAGGAAGAAGAAGTCAGTGACTCAAGAGTACCAAAGCAAAAATAGGGTCACATACATGACACCAAGATGACCGCCTTCAAATGCCAGCAACTCTCCATTTTTGTAATTGGCAGCGTTCCATTCTGAGAAAGCGAATGGAGCCATATCGTCGCCTTTGGCTCCGGCAATGAGCACACGAGCAAAGCCAGGATAATGTTGAGATGGCTCATTCGGAGACTTGAAAATTTCTTCTCGAAGACCCCAGTCAGCATTCGCAGCGATGGAAATGTCAACAAAACTAGGAAGTTCAGGATATCAACTGCCTGCCGGTCGACCAGAAAAAGGAGGGACAACGTACCCAGCGTTGGTTTTGTGAATACTTTGGTAAACATTGAGACCCATAGCCTTGATGATATCTTCCATAGGTTCCCCCTTCTCCTTCACTATCGTATCCTTCTCCTCTTCCGACATCTTGTCGAATATGAACCCCTTGATGAACGCTGCGCCCTTCTCCGGATTCGACACTTGCATTCCAATGCCCCAAGCAGCGATACGAGGAAGAATCTTGAACGGAGAGTTGTATGCTACCGGACCGATGGAGAGATAGTTGGCCGTCGTCATATGCTTGCCGTAGTCTGGCACCTTGTACAGTGGAACAAAGCCACCGAGGATCAACATGCCAACGATCCGGTCGCGCTGTGGGAATTCGTCCACCGACGAGCCATAGATGATTTGCGTTGGCACAGAGCCGTATGAGCCTCCTGCAATGTAGAGTTTGTACTCGGAATTCGTAGCCATATCGGGATGGAGATGTGAGAGGAGAGCGGCTGTGTCGCGACGGACGACGGTGTGGAACGGAATGCCCGAAGGACGTGGGGAAGTAAGACCCCAGCCTGGCAACGTAGGAGCAATGAAATGAACGTCTTTCTGAGCGACGTTCCCTGGAGGCGGATTGGCAGTACCGACAGTCATCGCCCCATGGAAGTAGAGAACGATTGCTTTGCTTGACGGGTTTCCGCTCGTGTCATACGCCAGTGTTCTCCCATCTTGGAGAGTGAGAAATTGCTCGGTGGCGGTCGCGGATGCCATGCAGGTGGGTTGAGAGTGACAAAAATTTGTTGTCGAAGCATCTCGATTATGAAGGCGACATGATAGAGATCTACATCCTAAGCCCGACCTGCGCAGTCGGTAGGTCCAAGGCACACTTGCGTTATCACGCTTGGCGTTGAGTCGACCGCAGAAAGCGCAGTCGACGCCGTCTCCTGTTCATTATCAAAATTTAAGAATGCTTTACTCTGTGTTAAAAGGCAAGAGTCGAACTCACCAGGCCTGTCGAGAAAGAAAACAATCCCCATTCCCAAAATTGACAGTCATGGATGCAGGAGGATAGAGTGATCGACGTCATAGCCAACATAATCCGCCCTTGCAAGCGGCCGAAAGCCGTTGGCGGATCTAAGTTTCGCCCACGTCTTCACGTGTTGGGACGCTAATAAGACTTTATGATCAGTGTTGTAAAGCGTAGGGCTTGATTATCTGGAGTAGCTCGAGCAGCTGCAGCTCGTTTCGTTCACTTCTTCCTAACACAAGTAATAAAGCCGGAAGCTGCGTCTTATATGCTTTATAACACTCATTGGAGATCTTATCAACGTGTTAGCAAGTGGGCGAAACTTAGAGCCGCCGACGACTTCCGGCAGGTATGACACACAACTGCTTGTTAATCCATCCTTTTTTTCAGTCGTTTAAGACCGACCTTTCCTTCTGAAACCATTTCAGTTTATCCAATATACATATTCATGCACGCGTAGGAACTACAATGACAATGCATTTGTCACTCTTTGCCAGGGCTGCATCTTCACCTTATTTGGGGAACAGCTTACATCTCTCCGTCTCCTAAGCGTTCGTTGTACCTGGTTTCCGCACCAGCCTCATTCTCTCTTCAGCGGCCGTATATATGTACATAGCAACAGACTAACAAGCCGGAACCTTTTCGTTCTTGTCCCTCCTTTTCACAATGGCCAACCTACGTCTCACATTCTTTTTACTTCTCCAGCTGATTTCAACCTGCTACACTGCTGCTACGAGTCTCCATTCTCGAGGCCTCACAAATGCTGATCGCCTTAAGCGCGGACTGCCTCTCAAGTCACCAGTTTTTCGTCGTGGAAGTGAGTTACACTTTTCATCCCTGTTTCATTTTATTTTCAGAAAAAAAAACCTCATCTCTCTCTCTCTTATCCAGCACCCACTCGACGCGATTCAAGTCCCTCCAATGTCCCTGTTCCTATTACATACAGGGGCCGCGTGCAAGTCCTAGATGCCACGACGGGGTCACCGTTAGGATGGTTGAGCGAAGGTCCTTCAACTAATCTTGTCGATAGCCAAAGCGATGCTGTGCAGATCGAGCTTTCCACATATCCCGGCGTTACCTCAGGGCTCATCGCAAAATGTCTGGTGAGTTCAATGATAAATATTTCTTGGTTATGGCAGCCTTTAGTGATGAGATACTCTTTTTTTCGCTTCCTCAGTCCTGTTCTACGACCCAAAACCTTGGATTAAAAGGCTCTTCGATCACGGCCTACGCATATTTTAGCATGGTTGGAACAGTCCGTATGTTGTTCTATTCAACTTGTTGTGTCGGAGGGGACGCAAACATAACTCCTTTTTTTCAGCCGTAACGAACACCGTCTCCGGTATCATACATCAGCCACAAGTTGTAAGTAGGTCAACTCAATCTCGAGATTTTTATTTACTCACATGGCTTTTTTCTATCTTTTCAAATTTCACGATATTCAGTGGACCTTTGATTCCTCCAACAACGCCCTTCAGCTGTCCTATACAAAGGCCGCGGGGAATATATATACCACGATGAAATTGACGAGTAATAAAGCTTTCTGGGTAACACCCAGCGCCACCACCATAAAAGGCACAGGTGTAAAGTTGCAGCTAGTTCCCCTCTCATGAGATCTCCACTCGCTGTTTGGTGGACTGCCTAGTTGGAAAGATGTCCCATAGAACACTACACCTATTTTTTTTTGATGCCTTAATAAACTTTCATTGATGTGGGCATATGTACCAGCGTGTGTCACCCTAATCGAACACCAGACCTAATTCTAGGCAGCCTCAGTAACGATCAGATTAGCTCTGGGAGCTAAGAATGAGGGGATAAAGGCTGGGGAGGACATCTGTATCGCTGAAATGACTGCAGCCTCAATCGTGAGAAAATTCTTGCGGGGAACGAGGGGACCGCAGTGAATGGATGTGAGACTTTGAATCTATCAGGGCATCTCGGTGAGAACCAACTGGGGAATATCATCACCCAACCTTTCGCACACCTGCTTAGGTCAAAAGAGAGACGGCGTACAAACGAAAAGTTCCCCAGATAAGTGCAGAGGTGGCATGTGTCGCTGCCTCGGTAGCGAAGACGAACGGCCAGGGACTGAAAAGATGGGGCATGTTCACAGCTTCAAGAATCTAAGATAAAACCCTGCTATTTGAATGCCCGGATGCTGAGCCAACTGATCTCTGCTTCCTTTACTCAAGCCATCGCGTCTCGTACAGTCTGTGGACAAAAATAATGTCCACCCCCCCTGGGTATGCGTTCAGCAGGAACCATACATTGTGGACCTTAGATCCCGGTATTAACATTGTAGCTATACTTATGAAACCTTGAATGCACATTTAGTTTGAGTCGAAACCAGTGGTTGTTGTCGAGCTATGGCAATTCTGCGGAGGCGCCTCAAGGGGTAAATTTTCAAAGCGCGGGAATTGATATGGAATTGAAATTTGGATTCTACTATCCGATAGCACATACAAAATGAATAGGACTTACATTTTGAATCGAGTCACTTGGTCCAGCCGTTCTTGAGAAACATCCCCCACAAGTCGTGATTTTTTGGCGCTGAGACCCACAAAATGCCGCTCCCAAGCCAAATTTCGCCGTCTTGTCGGGGGCATAGTTCCACAACCAGCACACTTTTTGCTTCGATTCAAAATGTCACCCATATTTAATTTGTGACTAGTTTCCTATGCGACTCTCCAAAACTGCCTATCATGTAATCCGGAGCCGCTTGAAAATCAGGCCCTTGAGGCGCCTCAGCAGAATTGCCATAGCTCGATAACAACCACAGGTTTCAGCTTCAACTAAATGTGCATTCAAGGTTTTGTAAGCATGGCTACAATGTTTATACCAGGACCTAAGGTCCACAGTCTATGGTCTCTGCTGAACGCATAGCCAGGGCGGGTGGACATTATTTTTGTCCACAGACTGTATGAAGATGTTGTTCTAGTTTTTGATCTCGAGTCAGTGTCCGTCGAGTCTTCGATTAGTTGACTCCTACATCAGTCTCAACTATGTAGTATATAAAGCCCCCGTAAAATAGCAAATACATTACGTTGTTTTCCATCAAACTTGCAACAGATGTACGAAACGGGAAAACTTGAGTGAGGAATTGTCCCACAGAATTCTCAGGACTGCACGATGGGACTCCTTAAAGGTGCGGGAACTCGTCCAATGACGAATTGCAGATAACAGGTGTTGGACACAGCGACATGACCTCCTAGACATGTTGAGTTTATACTCAGAATTCGTAGCCATTTTGGGATGGAGATGTGAGAACAGAGCGGCAGTGTCGCGACGAACAACGGCGGGGAACGGAACGTCGGAAAAACTGGGGAAGTGAGACCTCGGAGAGATGAAAGAAACGCCTTTCTGACCGACGTTCCCTGGAGGTGGACTGGTAGAATCGACAATCATTCCACCATGAAAATTGAGAACGACCGATTTACTTGCATCATATATGAAGGTCCTCCCATCTTGGAGTGTCCGGAACCGCTCTGTACTGGTAGCTGAAACCATGGTGGTGAGTTGAGATTGACAAAATTAGTTGTCAAATCATCTCAGTTATAAACGTAAAATAATAGACATCTAGATCCTAAACCCGACCTGAGCAGTCAGTGGGCCCAATGCGCGCTTTCGTTATCACACTTAGCGTTCAGCCGACCGCAGAAAGCGGAGTCGGCGGTGTCTCCTCCTTACAGTCAGAATTTAAGGACAGTTTGTTCGGTGGCGAAACAGGAGAGTCGAACTCACGAAGTTTGTCGAAGCAGCGGACAGGAATAAAACCCCCCGACATTCACAGACTGACTGTCAAAGACGAAGTCGGAAAGAACACTTCGCTCTTTCTGCCATCCCTTTGCTCAGGTCACCAAAAAACTATATCACACTCTTTGTCGCAAATTTTAAGCCTCTGATCAGCCGTTGGCTTGTATGACGTCATATTTCGAGTGGAAAGGTTGTAGTCACGCTCGTGTCACCCTAATGAAAGCTTGATTTCGGACCACCACCACTCGTCTGACTAGCTCGATGTTGTTCACGCTTACGGGCGGAGCAAGTTGATCAACTCTGCCCAATTTCCTCAGTCATGTCGTTCTGTCCTCGAATGTTAAAGCAATGAGACCTCCATTTTCACCAGCGATCTGCCGTACAATATATGGGAGGTAACACACTGCCAGAAGCGGCTGGTCCAGGACTCCCCTCATAAATCGAGGCTTCGGCAATGAAGGCGAGAGATCTGGACCTGAAACGATGGGGTATGTTCAAAACCCAAAGAGTCCACTGGCAAGATACCACATAAATTCACGATGTTCGGATGCTGATTAAACTCTTGTTTATTTCGCTCTCTCCCGCCACCGCATCTGACCCCTGGTCAGATAAAGAGGTAAGGAACGAGATCACTTAACTCCGTCAAGTGCACCACCGTAATTCTCAGGAACGCCTGAATCAGGAGTTCTTAAAGTCACCCGCTTGCGGCTCTGACTGACCTGGGAGATTCTGAAATCATTTCGGTTCGTCTCAGTTATGCCCTTATGCAGTGGTATTATGAACTATGGTACAATGCACTTGTTTCTGTTTCACAGGACTACATCTTCACTTTTTTGAGTGGTTCCATCTCCCCGCCTCCTGAGCGTTCACAATCCATCACTCTTGTCGTCGTCTCCGCCCGCTGAGAATGCCTCCCGCACAAGCCTCGTTCTCTTCTGAGCGGCTGTATAAATCTACGTAGCTGCTTACCACCAAGCAGGAACGCTTCGTTCTTGTCCTTCCTTTTCATGATGCCCAACCTGCGCCTCACGCTCTTTTTACTTCTCCAGCTCGTTGCAACCTGCTTCGCTGCCACTACCAATCACCACGCTCGCTGTCTCACAACCGCTGGTCGCCTCAAACGCGGACTGCCACTCAAGGCTCCAGTTTTTCGCCGAGAAAGTGGGTTGCAATTTTCATTCCTCATTCAGTTTTTCAAAACCAAGAAAAATCCTCATTTCTCTTACATCCAGCGCCTACTCGACGCGACTCAAGTCCTTCCAGTATCACTGGGATTACTGCACACATTGGTCGTGTGGAAATATTGGATGCGAAAACGGATGAAGTCGTTGGATGGTTGACCGCGGACGGCTCATTTGATGACGAACAAAGCCGCGGAGTAAAGATCCAGCTTTCCGGGAATTCTAGCTCTAACTCACAACTCGTGGCGACATGTCTGATGAGCTCGTCTCAATATTTACTAGTTAACGCAGTGGTTGATGATGAGACATCTTTTTTTCCCTCTTACCAGTCGTGTAGTAAAAACCCGAACCTTGGTCTGGGCTACAATTCTGCGAGCACAACAGACGTGGCACGTTTTCTCCCAGTTGGAAAATACAGTACGTTCTCAGGTCCAAAAGCCCTAGTTTGGGGAAGGAACATAACTCTTATCTTCAGCAACATTCTTCTCATACCAAGGGATCCAATATGAACCACAAGCTGTAAGATGTCCACCCTGATGTCTGTGTGGATTTCACCTCTAACTTTTTTCTTCCTTTTTTTTTAAACTGTGTGTCATATAGTGGTCATTTGATCCCTCCAGTAACGCCCTCGAATTATCTATTACGTTGGATTCCGGCATTACATGGAGCACGATGAAAGCGTATAACGGCTATCTTACAGTAATGCCTGACTCCACCGCCAGCGACATACCAAGTGTGAAGTTGAAGCTGGTTCCCATTTGAGAAAGTCGCCCACCCGTGATTTCGCCCCCCTTCCTCTGTTTAGTGGACGTCCATTTGGAAGGATGTCCTCCTATAGAACACTACGCTCGTTTTGTTAATTCCTTAATAAACTTTCACGCATTTTGACGTGTTGCTGAGGCTGTATCTTTCTTTGGACCTCGGATACTAATACCATCATGTTAGCTTGCGAAGCTCAGAATCTTTGGATAAGGGTAGAGGAGGAGGACAGTTTTATGGCTAACTTGACACCGGATCTTGTCTAGTATGGGCTGCTACATGATGTAAATCGAGATTTAGGCACAGAAAATCTCAAATCCTTCATCTCCCACGACATTTCCTCTTGCATGAAGGGAAGCCGACCCTTTCCGTTCCTCGCGTTTCCTGTTGGCATCCTCACGAAAGTGCTTGACAGTGAGTCACACATCTAAACCAATGAAACGTGCGTACTAACACCAATGCATTCGAGCCAAGGCGATCCTCAGCATTCTAAAATCGGATGAGGACACATTAGCAGTGGCTGAAGGATTCCTCGATAACGAAGATGAAGCGCTTGGGACATGTTGATAAGTAAAAGAGTAAAGAGAAAATCTCCCCCATGGCTGTTCGGATGCTGAATCAAATAGTCATTGCTTCCTTCCCTTCGGCCACCTCGTCTGTTTCTTGGCAGTGTGAAGATGAGTGGGTTGAGGAAACTTTCTCACGTAATTCTCACGACATCGTGAATGGACTCCTGAAAGTCATCCGCTCACGGCTCTGAATTGCTTGGCAGGGTCCCACACTCCTTCTGTTCGTCGACTACGTTACACTTTCGCGCACGCTTACCGGGAACTACAGCAATGATTCAAATGTCCCAACTCGCTCAAAATAAATCTCCACTTTTCTGAATAACAGGGTCCGTCTCCCAGTTTCCGAAGAGTTCATGAGATCTCTTCCTTATTTTCCTTAATTAACGTCTGTTGTATCTGGTTTCCGCACAAGCCTCATCCCCTTCTGGGCGGCCATATATATTTGCATGATGGCGGACCAACAAGCGAGAACTCCTCGTTCTTGTCCTTCCTTTATACGATGCCCAACCTACGTCTCACACTCTTTTTACTTCTCCAGCTCGTCGCAACCTGCTACGCTGCTACCAGCATTCACCGCGCTCGAAGCCTCACAAACGGCGAACGTCTCAAACGTGGACTGCCGCTCAAGGCACCGGTCTTTCGTCGTGGAAGTGGGTTACACTTTTCTCCTTCCTTACCCGCTGTGTTGTTTTTGTGAAACCTGATTTCTCCCTCATTCAGCACCTACTCGACGCAACCCACAGCCCTCCAATCTCCCGGTTCTTACTACATACAGTGGCCGTGTGAAAGTCTTGGATAATTATGGGTCACAGTTAGGATGGTTAAGCCAGGATGGCACTGTTGTCCAGTCAAAAAGCGACTCTGTACAGATCGAGCTTTCTGCATATCCTGGTTCCAGCTCAGGGCTCATCGCGAAATGTCTGGTGAGTTCGATGATAAATATTTTCTACTGAACGCAGTGTTTGATGCTGAGACGTCCCTCTTTCTACTAGTCTTGTAATAATCCCCAAAACCTTGGTCTAAGCCGCTATTCCGTCGACAAGTATACATCTCTTGCCAAAGTTGGACAACACAGTACGTTCTTCTGTTGAGCACTTTGAGTCTGAGGCGCTAAACAGAATTCTCTTAGCGACAACGTATACTAGTAACGACGGAAATTACCAATACGAGCCACAAGTTGTAAGAATTCCAACCCAATTTCTTTGTTGAAATATTTTTTTGACTGACATTGCTTTCTTTCCTTCTTTTCACACTGCACGACACGTAGTGGTCCTTTGATTCCTCCAATAACGCCCTTGAGCTATCCTATACGGTGGACAACGGGAATACATGGACCACGATGAAAATGGGGGACGACAACACTTTCGTTGTGGCACGGAACAACGGCGCAATATCAGGGCAGATTGTCAAGTTGAAACTCGTTGCTCCCTCTGGGTGATTCGCATATCCCCTCTTCCCCACTGCTTTATTGGACTACCCAGGTAGAACGATGTCCTACTGAAAACTACACTTATTTTGTTAAATTTCATAATACACTTTCATTGGTTCGAAAATATGTGCCTGAGCATGTGTCTCCCTAATCGAACATCAAGCGAACTGAGCCTACACTGGTGTTAGCTAGTAGAGTTATGAGTAAGTGAACGGGCATGGAAGTAGGCAGGTTTATCCCTGGGAGCACTGCAGGGATTCCCGGCTGCGAGAAAACCCAGCACGGAAGGAGACTTCGTAGTGACTGGATGAGAGACATTGAATGTACATGCCCGGACAAATCGGTGGGAACTAAATTCGGAAAGATTTTCATCCTTCTTGGATCCTTCATCCTCCACGACAATTTCCTTTACATCAATGAAAGTCGTTTCCTTCAATTCTTCTCCCTTCGTGACGGTATGGTCGTGAATATGCATGACAGTGAGTTTCAAAGTAACACCCATAACAGGGTCCCTCAAGACAACGGCCTACGAGACAGATTGGGCCCTTGGAAGTAGTCCAGAATCGCGTGAGGAGGTGTCAGGACCACAGGAACGGGTATGTAAAAACAAGCCTGAAGACAGTAGGAGGGCGAAAGAAATTTTAGTTTTGTCAAGTATCTTTTAACGTTTGCTGTGAGTTATATGCTGATGCGTCTGAGTGCGGGTTAGGCACTCAGTGGGGCAGAGTTTGCAGGGGGGAGCTCTAGAAAGCGCTCCAAGTCGCGTAACGACTCTTTGTACACCTTACTACAACTAATCAAATTGTTTCCGATACCCCGTTTGAGATAGAAAGCCGTCGGATTAAGAACTATTAAAGATCTCACTCCTAGGCTTTAGATACACAAGGGTTGGGTTTGGTACGCACACCAGCTGACGAATTCGCGTATAGGCAATGGATTTCGAGCTTTCTCGACGAAACTAACGAACGAACGAAAACGAACGAAACGAATACAAAGCGAAAACGAAACGAAATGGATTCTGTGACGCTAACCAACACCTAGTCACGCTAGACTACGAAAGTGAGGGTTCGAAACGTGAGGTACAAATGAATGGTAAGCTCCTTTATATACGATTTGGAGTCCGAGGAATAGTAAGCAGAAATGAGTGAAATAATCGGAAAATCGGAACAGATACGGAACATCGGAGCACATATGGGGTATAATATGATCTAGATTCGTGTTTCCCAGACAATTCCCGGCTAAGAGCGGTAAGGAATTGACCTTCATTCTAAAGGTTTCAATTATTTTGAGTGATTTTCATTGAATTTTGTTGGGAGAATAATCCGAGGGACGTAGCGAGTGATCAAGTCGTGTCGAACGGGAGAGAAAATCTGTCAGCGCACAAGAAAGGGGAATCAACGTTGTTAGATTTCGTAGGACTAGCTAACGAGTCTTTTATACTAATCCATAGCAATTGTAAGTAAGAAAAGGAAATGTAAATAAGCGGTAAGTAATACAATGAGTAGACAAAGGATTCGTAGGGGAAACAATGAGAAAACGAGAGAGAAAAGAAAGGGAAAAATAAGCCCGCTAAGGAGCTAACGAGACACGTTGTCCGTAAGTGAGGACAACGAGGCGGGCACGAGGCGGACTAGCCAGAATCGGCAGCTGGTCTGCTTTGCTTGCTCAACAAATTTCGCTTTTCATTTCACAGGTGAGTTGAATCACCTCACTAGTAGTTGTAGTAGCTAGTTGAATAGCATTAGATTTGGTTCGCTCGGTTGTTTGAAGCCCAGCCGCGGCATAGGGAGTTCATATGGCTCTCTTTTCCGGAACCCAGGACCCTTATCAATCAGTGATCTCCTGGTGAGTCTCTTGATTTCCCAGTTTCTACTTTACTAACGCGAGGTTCTGAGCTCGTAACTCATCAATTGGCATGCCGATACTGAAGCTTTGGTATACCCTGACCCTTGGTGAGTCTTTACATCGCATTGCATGTCTTTTGGACCGTCTCACACCCTCAGCTGTCTAGGCCGATCGTGTGAGCTCTGCCACAGCTGCAATGGGACGTCTAGGATGCCGGAAACACTCACGATCGGCACCGGAGATCGGCCCTTTCGAGGTGAGTCCTAGTTTTGCTTCTTTCCGCTTTTCGGAGTTTATCGGACTTTAGAGTAGTTCTCATCGCTTTCAATTCAAAACTGGTAGTATTCGCTTACATATGCGATTGGTAAGCCATCAATGCCCAGAAGCCATGGGGTAGGGAGGAAGAGTGTAGTCAAGCTGGTAGCATTGTATTGCATTGGAGGCATTGGTAACAAGCCCGTCTTATGTACGGTCAAAGTCGCTAGTCAAAAACTTGTCGATCATTTCTTTCAGATGACTACTTTAAAAAAAAAAGTCTGAAACTTCGGGAAGGGGACCCAAGAACAGAGTACACACATGACACCAAAATGGCCGCCTTCAACAGCGAGCAACTCTCCGTTTTTACATTTTGCGGCTTTCCCTCTGTGAATGCGAAAGGTTCTTTGTCGTCACTTTTTGTTGCTGCGGTGAGCATGTGAGCGAAACTAGGACATTGTTGGGTCGAGTCAGTCGAATACTTGAGAATTTCGCCACAAAGATCCGAGTCAGCATTTGTGGCGGTCGAAGTGTCGACAAATCCATAATGATTGAGGGTATGAAATATTTGGGGTTTCTCCAGAAAGACAGAGGGAGCCGTAGTCTGAGTATGTCTTTTGAACGCTTTGGTAGATATTGAACCCCATAATCTTGATGATATCCTTCTCTTTTCACCAAGGTATCCGTCTCCTCTTGTCAAAGACGAATTCCTTGATGAACGCTGCGCCCTTCTCCGGAGTCGATATCTCCATTCCAATATTCAAGGCGGCGATACGAGGCAGGATCCTGGACAGTGAGTGGTACGCCATTGGACCATTGGAGCAACAGGTAAACGTCATCATATGTTTTCCGTAGTCTGGCACTTTGTATAATGGAACGAAGTATGCATGGATTAGAACTCCTATGATCCAGTCTTGCCGTGAGAATTCGTCCAACTATGAACCGTAGATGATATGATTTTGAGGCTGCAGAAGAAAGGTAAGGACCTGTATCCAAGAATTACTTGACGCATTGAAAGGAGCATCACTGAAGGTGAAAGGGAAGATGATCGAGCGGCATTCAAGGTCGAGGATTCCGGCAGCGAAGTGTTGGTTTGGTGCAACCTTGGTCCTTGGGCGCTTTGTTTCATCAGCACTTTTCGGAAGCACTCTCCAGACTAGAACTGTACAGTACGGAATTCGGCCCTAACGAGAGGTACGAAAACTCAAGCGAACTCTCAATACTCTACGGCTTTATATCCTTTCTCAGGAAAAAATCGTGCTTTCCCCACAATAGGAACACTCCCTTTTATATCTTAATTGGTATTCAATGGAACATGTCCTTCAGTCGAATTTGTTTTGCGTGAGCACATCCACGCCTGCTTGGTACCATTCCTAATCTTCTGATGTATATGAAAGGGACCCTCCCATGTCCATCCATCAACCTATCTCCAGAAGACAAACAAATTCGCCTCGCATGGCTGGACTGAGGATGGAAGAACGCAAGCTCAGCCACTGCACTAGTCATCTCGGACCGATATATTTCCCTTGTGATTACCCTGAAAATATTTGTCGGAGAAAGCCGGATATCCCCCCATTACATAGCCTCGTCCATCCACAGGGTTTTGTGCGGACTCTTCCTCTTACTTACCATGTCAAATACAGGCCAAGCCAGCAGTACCCGTAAACGCAATCTCTCTTCGAGGAACAGTAAATCTCCACCACCTGTGCATCAGCACAAACGCCCCCGACTCGGTGGAGGATCTCCAGAACTTGCAGTGGGATCCTCTGATTTTGTTCGGCGGCAACCCTCAACCTCACATATGTTTGTCCTTAGCTGCACGTCATTTTTTTAGCCTATATGACTACGCTCAGATATGGCGGAAAACATCACATTGAATTCCTCTTGTTCGCTCGTAGCACCAACCAATCTGAGGGGTCCGATACGAGTCCTAACTCTAGGTATGGTCTCCTTTTGACTATGAGGGCACTCTGCTGACGCATATGCAGACGGTTGTATCTCTGGAACTACAGAGTTCTCTCAGCTCCTTATCATCCAACAAATTCTCCACAGCTTTCAATTCTGTTCCAATCATGCACCCAACTCTGCTGATTCTGGAGGAAGCCAACTACGTCCTTGCAACCTTTTTGACTACATTACTGGATCGGGAATCGGCGGGTGCACCGCTTGCTTCTACACTATCCCTTTCGCTCATTGTCTTTCTAGGTTATTTGCAATTCTCTTCGCATCCTTCCAGTACACCTCCGCCCAAGTCATAAATTTCTATCTTGAACTTCACGAACGTGTATTTATGTCGCCTGCTTGGGCCAACAAGGATAAATCTGCCTCTAGAAAAATCCTCCAAGACGGCATCGAAGGCCTTCTTCCCATTAGCCTCCTTCATTCCCCTCTAACAAAGGAAAGTCAAGCTGCCGGATGTCGTGCGTAAGCATTGATCCTCTTACAATGAGAATGGCGATTATTGACCATTTTTAATGTGTAGATTTATTTGCGCTGTAAATCCTATAGCTAACGCTAGCCCACGACTATTCCGCACCTACTTTTCACGCCAGCTCAGCACGACGTGCACTGTTCTCGATGCAATGCTACTTTCCCTTTCTGAAGATGATCATCTCAAGCCATACTTACTTGGCCGGCCTCCAGAATCCTTCTCTGGTTCTGGACACAGGTTCAGCAATCCAACTGCACGTACTCTGCAGGAAATTCAAGCGGCTGAGAGCAACGACTGCAGTCTCTGCTGCATTGTAAGCATTGGCATTGGACACCCTGGCCCTCTTTCAACGGTGGATGCGACAAAAGAAGCTGTTCATGCTATTCTCCGTGACTGTGAGCATGAAGCCGACGATTTTCGACTTCGTACTCGTGGAACAGGAGGTTTATTCTTTCGCTTTAATGTCACTCAAGGACTTCAATCCTCCACTTGTAATTTGGGGGAAGTTCTCGCTCACACGAATGCCTATCTTGAGTTGATAGAAACAAGAAATGCCCTTGAATCCGTTAGCGAACAGCTCTACCAGAGATCTAGCGCTCTGAGCGTCGGCCAAGCACGTAAGAGCATTGCGTTTTACTAAGATTTGATTCACCGCTCACATAAACTATAGTGACTTTTGTTCGAGATATTACTGAATCCCAAAAGCGGGAGATGTTTGTAGACATCAGTGAGTCACAAAAGTTCTTAAGATTTGTACCTCACAACCGATCATCACTACGAAGAAAATGTGAAAAAGAATCAAGAGGTAAGTGTTGTTAATTATCTTTTATCAGTGTCTTTTAGTCCATAATTGACCGTGGGGCAGTTTAGCTTTCTCGAACAGTTGGTCTCGCAAGACGCTCCCTTTACATCGGCCGCCGCGTACAAAGTCCAACGTCGAGAATGCACGATGAACACGCGCATCAGTGTCCTGGAAAACATCATGTCCTGGGCTCAGAATCCCGTTCGCCCACTCCCATCCTCATTGTTCTGGGTGTATGGACTTGCCGGAACCGGAAAATCGACCATCCTGCAGACAATCTGCGCAATGCTGGAAAACAAGAAGTTGCTAGCCAGTTCATACTTTTGTTCTATTCAGCTGGATAGCAGAGAGTCAAAGCGCATTGTCCCAACCATTGCCCGACACCTTGCTTCCCGATTCCCACCATTTGCCAATCAACTTATCATGCAGCTTCACGACCACCCGGATAGTGCGCATGCACAACTCCCAGTCCAGTTTCGAGACATCCTGTGTACTCCTTGGAGGACTGCCAACATTGTGTCTCACCCTCTTTTGCCATGCGTGGTAGTTATTGATGCTCTCGATGAGTGTGATAGAGGTGATGAGATCCTGGACTTGATTATTGGTGCCACCGAAAAAAACACACTTCATGGCATCCAGTTTCTCATATCGAGTAGGCCGAGGCCTAGCTTTATGAAGAGAGTTCAAGAGATACCCCGTGGCCCTCATATAGCGCTCCATGAAATTGAAAAGGAGGAAGTATCGTGCGACATTAGACTCTTCCTGGAGGAAGAGTTACGAAGGCGGATCAATGAAGAGCAGATTCGTGAACTTGTAGCTCGGGCCAATGGATTATTCATCTTCGCTTCTACCCTAATCAAGCATCTCGTCCCCTCATGGGATCTGACGCAACCAGAAAGGCAGGAGCGACTTACACAGATTCTTGCCCCACGGCACGAAGGAGAAAAAGTTGGATTGGATGCCCTATACAACCATATTGTCTGCGACGCACTTGATGTAGAGAAATTCGGGCAGCAAGGATTCAAACATCGCCTCCTGATTCTCCAAACGATTGTCAGCACAGCTGAAGCTACTTCAGCTCGTGTCATAGCGGATTTACTTTGGTTCAATGTCGACAATGTTATGTGTCTTGTCAACAGCCTTCACTCTGTTCTCTTTGCTTCAACTCAGGACGAGCCCATATTTATTATCCATGCGTCCTTTCACGATTTTGTGATCACTCAGACGACTGCTCCATTCATGTACCAGCTTTCACCCATTCACTTCAGGTTGGCTAGGTCCTGTTATGCGCACATGAAGGGTTCCCTCCGATTCAACCTCTGCAACATCCAATCTTCCTTCACTGAAGACAAGGACCTCGTATCCCGACACACAAGGCTGCCCTCACTGCGGGGAAACGGAAACTGTTCGACACTTCCTATTCACATGTAGGGCATACGCAAAGGAGAGACAGAGACTTAGAGAGAGGGCAGGCAGAAGCGCATCATCGCTGAAAGAACTAATGGCCTCGGATAGGAAACTCGAAGAATTAGTGCGATACATTGCATCGACAGGAAGATTCAGGCCTCAAGGATTCTAGCGACAGGCAAGAAAAAGAAATGCCATTGCGAGAGCTACGAAGCTGGAATAAGAAGAATGGACAGACATACCCCCACATCCCATCCCATCGCATTCCACCTCCCCATCCCCTCATCCCCCAAAACCCCGCACTACGGTGCTTGTAGTGTCAAATGGCTAGACAGCCAGCAAAGATATACAGGATACAGAAGTATGCAAAACCATAATGGGTTAAAACAGGAGGGACGCTCCTGGGCAACGTTGGGACTTAGGAGACTTACTCTCATAGTAGATGGGGAGCTTACTCTCCCCATGTCCGTGCGTTTGGCCACCCAGAATGCAGACGCAAGAGGTGTTGTTAGGTGTAACATAGGGCCCCAGGCCTCAACGCACAATAAAACTTGGTTCCCAAAAAAAAAAAAAAAAGGACCTCGTATCGCCTTTACAATCATTAGGATCTACGCTCGCTTATGTTTGTCGATATTGGTGGAATCATGTGGTGAAGTGTGGTGACTTTGGGAAGAAGGGCATGCAGTCGTGGCTCGAGGCTTTTTTGAAAGAGAAGGGGCTTTTTTGGATTGAAGCCATGAGTTTAATGAAAAGTGAAAGACCTTGCAGAGACATATTGGAAGATATTGCCTCCATATCCTTTGTTCGTGGTTCTCACTCCAATTCTGATGGTGCGAGCTGACCGTTTGAAAACGCATGTCAGAATTTGCCAGATATCCAAAAGCTTGCAACTGATGCAGCAGAAATGGTGACCATGTTCATATCAATATCTCCAAAAATGACTAGTCAGCTCTATTTGTCCGCCTTACCATTCTCACGAGCCCTTGCTTGCTGGAAGTCACAGTTTCGCCACATTCCTAGTGTTACTTCACGCAGGATTGATGGCGTCCAAAAGTGTAAGGCGCAATGGAATTTCGAATTTACCCCTTATTGCGTCGCGTTCTCTCCTGAAGGCGGACGAGTCGTGTCTGGCTCAGACGACGCAATAGTGCGGTTCTGGGATACCGAATCTGGCGAGGAGCTTATACAGCTCGCTGGCCACAACAATGTTGTCAGTTTTGTCGCGTTCTCTCCCGATGGTAGGCGTGTCGCGTCTGGCTCACGCGATAAGACTGTTCGGATATGGGATGCCGAATCTGGCGAGGAACTTAGTCAGCTTGATGGCCATGACGATTGCGTCTTTTCCGTCGCATTCTCTCCCGATGGCAGGCGGGTTATCTCTGGCTCAGAGGATAAGACTGTGCGCATCTGGGATGCCAAGTCTGGGGTGGAGCTTAGTCAGCTCAACGGCCACAGTGGTTTTGTCCATTCCGTCGCTTTCTCTCCGGATGGTAAGAAGGTCGTGTCTGGCTCAGGGGACAAGACTGTGCGCATCTGGGATGCCGAGTCTGGAGAGGAGCTTAGCCAGCTCTATGGCCACGACACATCCGTTATTTATGCCGCCTTCTCTTCTGATAGTACACGAGTCACGTCTGCCTCCGAGGACAAGACTGTGCGGATTTGGGATGCCGAATCTGGAAAGGAGCTTGGACAGCTCAATGGCTACGGCGGTTCTGTCCAACGCATTGCCTTCTCTCCCGATGGCAGACAGTTCGTGTCTGGCTCAGTTGACGGGACAGTACGAATCTGGGATGCCAAATCTGGCGAGGCACTGAGTCAGCTCAATGGCCATATCAACCCTGTTCATTCCGTCGCCTTCTCTCCAGATGGCAGGCGGGTTGTCTCTAGCTCTAGCTACGAGATGCGCATTTGGGATGCCGAATGCAGAGAAGAGCCTGGTAAGCTCAATGGCCACAAGAAATCCGTTTATTCCGTCACGTTCTCTCCTGATGGTCAGCAGGTTGTATCTGGCTCACGGGACAAGACTGTGCGGATATGGGATGTCGAATCTGGCCAGGAACTTAGTAAGCTTTATGGCCACAACTATGCCGTAAAGTCTGTCGCGTTTTCTCCAGATGGCAGGCGAGTTGTGTCCGGCTCACGCGACAAAACAGTACGGATCTGGGATGTTGAATCTAGCAAGGAACTTAGTCAACTTGATGGCCACGACAATTCCGTCCTTTCTGTTACATTCTCTCCAAATGGCAGGCGGGTTGTCTCTGGCTCAGGCGACAAAACAGTACGGATCTGGGATGCTGAATCTGGTGAGGAACTTGGTCAGCTCAACGGCCACAAGAAACGCGTCAATTCTGTTGCTTTCTCTCCTGATGGTCAGCAGGTCGTATCTGGCTCACGGGACAAGACTGTGCGGATATGGGATGTCGAATCTGGCCAGGAACTTAGTCAGCTTTATGGCCACAACTATGCCGTAAACTCTGTCGCGTTCTCTCCCGACGGCAGGCTTGTCGTATCTGGTTCAGATGACGGGGCTGTGAGGATATGGGATGCCGAATCTGGCGAGGAGCTGAGCGAGCTCGATAGTCACAGCGATTCTGTCCAATCCGTGGCATTCTCTACCGATGGCAGGCGGGTCGTCTCTGGCTCAGATGATAGGAGTGTGCGGGTATGGGATGCTGAATCTGGCGAGGAACTTAGTCAGCTTAATGGCCACGACGATTGCGTCTTTTCCGTCGCATTCTCTCCCGATGGCAGGCGGGTTATCTCTGGCTCAGAGGATAAGACTGTGCGGATCTGGAATGCTCAATTTAGCGAAAAGCTTAGTAAGCCCAATGGCCACATGGAATCCGTTTATTCCGTTGCATTCTCTCCTAACAGCAGGTGGGTTGTGTCTGGTTCAGGTGACAAGACTGTGCGGATATGGGATGCTGAGTCTGGGGAGGGGCTGAGTGAGTTCAATGGTCACGACGATCATGTCTTTTCTGTTGCATTCTCTCCCGACGGCAGGCAAGTTGTGTCTGGCTCACGCGACACCACAGTACGGATCTGGGATGCTGAGTCTGGTGAGGAACTTGGTCAGCTTGATGGCCACGAAAATTCTGTCCTTTCCGTCGCATTCTCTCCCAACGGTAGGCGAGTCGTGTCTGGCTCATACGATGAGACAGTGCGGATTTGGGATGCTGAGTCTGGGGAGGAGCTGAGCGAGCTCAATAGTCACGACGATTGCGTCTGGTCCGTTGCATTCTCTCCCGATGGCAGGCAAGTCGTGTCTGGCTCAGGTGACAAGACAGTGCGGATTTGGGATGCCGAATCTGGTAAGGAACTTGGTCAGCTTGATGGTCACAACGATGCCGTAAAATCTGTCGCATTCTCTCCCAACGGCAGGCTTGTCGTGTCTGGTTCAGATGACGACACTGTGAGGATATGGGATGCCGAATCTGGCGAGAAGCTTAGCCAGTTCAAGGGCCATAGCTGTTCTGTCTATTCTGTTGCCTTCTCTCCCGATGGCAGACTTGTTGTGTCTGGTTCAGATGACGAAACGGTGCGAATCTGGGATGTCGAATCTGGCAAGGAACTTGGTCAGCTCAACGGCCACAACAAAAGCGTCAATTCTGTCGCTTTCTCTCCAGATAGTAAGAGGATCGTGTCTGGCTCAGATGACAAGACAGTGCGGATTTGGGCTGCCGAATTTCTCCAGTTTAACAGCCGGAGCAATTCTGTTTCCTCCGTTTGCATCTCGGCTCGCTCTCAGCGATACCTACCTTCAGCTACTCTATATCCAATCAAAACATTGGTTTTTGCTAAACCGAGGCACACTCTTCAAGAATCCCCATCAGCTAGGTGAGTTTTTTTTCTGCTAGCATTATTATCGAGCCTCACATGCAATCAATTTATAGTGTCTTGCATCTCCACCCTAACTCTACGGCTTATCACGCTCATGTAGGCGGGTGGGTGGTTACTGACGAGGAACAGCTTGGTAGGGAGTACAAATTATTTTGGCTTCCCCCGGATCTCCGTGACTTTGATCCCAGCGTGCTTCGGGTCATTTCAAAAGCTGGGTTCAATGCAATTGAATTGTCTGGATGTACCTTTGGAGATGGGTGGTCCAGTATACTGCGCAGCTGAGGCTAGTATACCATATATGCAGCTCCCAAAAGTTGCAGATGTCTCTTGAATTATTTTATTTGTTCCCAGCTGCCCGTAAGGAGATTCTTCCAGTGTCCCTATTACATTTAAATGAATTACGGACGTCGGGATTTGGAAGAGCTTGTTATTCTTTGGAGTGCAGGGAGCATTCCTATGAAAGTTCATGCCATTGGCACCTTTTCAAGCCAAAACCTTGATTCAGGCCGCGGCGGTGAGACTGAGACCATCGCTGCTGCCATCAATATGTGATGGCGTGAGAAGCTTCAGGTATTCTCGCATTGTTTCTTTAGTTATTCGGTAGTTCAGATATTGAGCATAATTGTAATGATTATGGCGCATATGATTCATTCCAGAAGTTTAATTTAAGAAAGGAAAAGCAGACGCTGGGCCAGCATAATCAGCAATCGAACATGACTGGATGCGAGACATTGAATGTAATAGGACAGTTCAGCGGGAACTAACTTGAGAAAGATCTTGATCCTTCTCGAATCCTGCATACTCCACGACAATTCTTTCGACATCAATGAAAGTACCTTCCTACATTTCTTCACGTTTCGTGACAATGTGCTACTGAAAGTGCTTGTCAATGAGTAGCAGAGTTACACCCACGAAAGGGTGTCTCCGAGGCAACGGCCTGCGAGATAAACTGGGGCCCATGCCATTTGCTCAGAAGTGGCGTGTGGTGTCAGCAGAAGTCTCAGTGTCTGCACGAGCGACATTAGGAAGGGTATTTACAAACGAGCCTTGAGACACTAATGCATTAAGAGCTTGGGGAAAACATTGGCTTTGTCAAATATCTGTCTGCTGTGAATGGCATGCCCAGAATGGATAAGGCAAGGAGGAAGGATGGTAGTGAAGCAGGTCGTGTTATACGTGTTCTGCAACATGACGCCGAACGAGATACCACCGAGGGTATCGGTAGCAAGCCAGTATTACCCACGGTCCAAGCCCCTCGTCAAGAATCTTTTCGTAGATTTCCTTCATATGACCCCTTTCGAAAAAAAAAAAATGTTAGAGCCATGGAGAAGGGGACCCAAGAACAAAGTACAGTAGACACTGAAGCCCATAATCTGGATGATATCTTCGATAAGTAAGCCCTTCTGTTTCACCAGAGTATCCTTCTACTCTTCTGTCAAAGATGAATTCCTTGATAAACGGGGTATCCTTCTCCGGAGAGGACACTCGCGTTCCAATACCTCAGGCAACTATGCGGGGAAGGATTTTGAAAGGCGAGTTGTACGCCATTAAACCAAGGAAGAAATAGATTGACATCGTTAGTCCGGTGAGCACTAGAGTTCCGACGATCCGATCTAGTGGTGGGAATTCGTCCAACGATGAAGAGTAGATGATTTGTGTCGAGACGTAACCGTACGATCCTCCTGCTATGTAAAGCTTGTGCTCGGAATTCGTAGCCATGTCGGGATGAAAATGTGAGAAGAAAGCGGTAGTGTCGCGACGAACGACTGTGTGGAATGGAGTGCCAGAAGGAAGTGGAGAAGTGAAGCCCCCAGCCCTGAAGCGTGGGAGCAATGAAATGAACGTCTTTGGGGTGAGTGTTTGCTGGAGAAGGATTCACTTTTACCGACAGACATTGAACCATGAAAAAAGACGACGACTGATTTGATTCCAGGATTTCTACTTGTATCGTACGCTGGGGTTCTTCCATCCTGGAGTGTCAGGAATTTCTCGGCAGCGGAAGTGGATGCCATGCCAGTGGGCCCGAGAGAGACAGTCGATATTTCTAGTCCATGAAGCGTGTACGATATTCATCTCGATTCGGTCGCACGGTCTGCGCAGCCAGTGGCCCCCTTATAATTCGCCTGTCAGCCAACCACGTAACAATGCAGTCACCATCTTCTCTTCTTTATTCTCACAAAGTAAGAATGAACTAAATTCAGTCCCAATAGAGGAGAGTTCAAAGCACCAGAGTTTTCAATGGAGCAATAAGGAACAGAAAATTCCTTCTGGGAGGGATTGACACCATGGGTGCAGGAGGAAAGAGCGGTTGAGGGCAGAATTGTGAGTCTTCCTACTATTCCTTTACTCAAACCACTATAAAGTGGTATCTCACACTTTTTACAAGCTATCAATACGTTAAATTCCTAATGTCCTATTCCGAGCATCCCTCAAGTCTCGAGCCTCTTCCCAAAAGTCTTTCTGCTCAGAGTCTACCATCAACTTCAACCATTTTCTCCTGTCCTCAAATATCTTAGCTACAAGTGCCCACTCCCATCGACCATCTGTTAAATTCGATGGAATGCATGCTACGAAACGTCTATCCAAGGTGCCATTGGCGAGCCGAAGGACGGCTGCATCTTGTTGAGCAACATGAATTGGGACGGAGATAATAAGCAGTTCTAATGAACTGGGGATACAATCACGAAGATATTGGATCGAATCCTGAAGGCTTGTTCTACCGAGGGCATGTGCACTCAACGACATCTGGGTCAAGAGGGGCATTCGTTGGAACAACCCAGCATTTATGAAGAACGGCCATTCATCCGTTGTTACGTAGGTTGGTTGTAACGTAGTGACTGTTCGGAGGATTGACGAAGGTAATAGCTTTTCGAGCGTGAATGACTGAAAAGAGCAAGTCAGTCGAGCGAGTCCTGGTGGTGAAATGACCAATGAGGCTTCGGGTAAGCGTTGCAGGTCCAAGGATACAAGGTTAGGGCAAAGGCGGATAATAGATGCGACCGTTTTTACGTGTTCTTCAAAAATAGTTGGGTCTGTAGTATCAAACCAGAAGTGCTTGATGTGACTCCGCCATCTGAGAACCCTAGGTGAACCCCCCGTGCAGATCTCCTGGGCCAAGGTAATCCCAGACAGAGTGGTGTGAGGGTGGGTCCGCTCATCATGGATAAAAAGACACAAAAAGAGATATTCATCTGCTCTACAGTTTAAATGTCAAAAATTCGTCTTCGGAGAATAGGATCTATTTGACCAACATTGCTTGAACGGACCTAGACACCAATGTTAAAGTCTCGAGAGTTTTTGTATCCGTTGTAACAAGCTGAACAATGATATCTAAGATATCAAAAGGAAGGACGGGCTGTCCCTGTTGCTGGGTCATTGAGTGAGACAGCGTAAGATGGTGAGGGTTTGGGACAAGCTGTGATATGAATCATAACAGCTCAAGCGCTGGCTGGCGGGGATTTGGCCCAAAACGTTATGAATTGAATCAATCTTCATCAAACATTAACTTTAACTCTGTGGAAACCATTATATTCCCAAAGCAGCATTATGACAATCTCTCAAATTCCCCGCCTCTTCCCAAAAGTCCTTCACACTTGGGTCAACAGCCCGATGCATCCATTCCGCACCCCTCGTGAAAACGTCCGCAAGCAGAACCCACTCGAAATGACTAGCCAATGTTAAATTAGGGACGCAGGCAACAAACCGGCGGTCCAGCTCCCCCCTCTTGAATATTCTGAAGATGAGTTTCCTGTCTGTGATTTGTCTTGGGAACGAGAGAATCAGAAGCTCGAAAGAAGCGGGGAGGTATTTTCAAAGGTCCTGTAGTGCAGCCAGGAAGTTCTCGGGAGGCCTACTTAACCCGTCCAAAGCCAACTGAGTGAGGCGTGGCATTTTCTGGAAGAGCGCATCGTTGATGAAGAGCCGCCACTCGAACGGCAAGAGGTCTTTGGGCTTTAGAGTCGTAATATTCCTGATGAAGGAGGAAATAGACATTCGTGACAGATAATTGAACCAACGATGGATATGAATGATAAAGAGGGGGATCAGGGGGCCCGCATGGTATGTCCACTAACATCAAGTTTGGGAAAAGCTGGAGAACGGAGTTCACAACTTGTTGAGAGTTTTGGAATGCCTCCCATTTGTTCTCTGCAAAGCAGAAGAACTCGATACAGTCCGTATCCAAAAATAATGCGCACCCCCCCTGGCTATCCGTTCAGCAGGAACCATATGTTGGGAGAATAATCCGAGGGACGTTACGAGTGATCAAGTCGGGTCGAACGGGAGAGAGAAAATCTGTCAGTGCACAAGAAAGGGGAATCAACGTTGTTAGATTTCGTAGGACTAGCTAACGAGTCTTTTATACTAATCCATAGCAATTGTAAGTAAGAAAAGGAAATGTAAATAAGCGGTAAGTATTACAATGAGTAGACAAAGGATTCGTAGGGGAAACAATGAGAAAACGAGAGAGAAAAGAAAGGGAAAAATAAGCCCGCTAATGGGCTAACGAAACACGTTGTCCGTAAGTGAGGACAACGAGGCGGGCGCGAGGCGGACTAGCCAGAATCGGCGGCTGGTCTGCTTTGCTCGCTCAACACCATACACTGTGATCCTTGGGTCCTGGTATGAACATTGTAGTTATACATATGAAATCTTAAATGCACATTTAGTTTGAGTCGAATCCTGTAGTTGTTGTCGAGCTATGGCAGTTCTGCCGAGGTGCCTCAGGCCATCAATTTTCACAGCGCGGGAATTGGCATGGAATTGGAATTTGGGCTCGACAATTGGATAACACATGAAAAATGAATAGGACTTATATTTTGAATGAAGTCATTTGGTCCAGCCGTTCTTGAGAAACATCTCCCACAAGTCGTGGTTTTTTGGCGCTGTGACCCACAAAATGCCGCTCCCACGCCAAATTTGGCGGTCTTGTTGGGGGCATAGTTCCACAAATAGCACACTTCTTGCCTCAATTCAAAAGGCCACTCATCTGTGATTTTGACTAGTTCCCTATCCCACTTTGCAAAACTGCGGGCTATGTAATCCGGAGCCGCATGAAAATCGGCGCCTCCTCAGAATTGCCATAGCTCGACAATACCCAATGGTTTCGACTCCGACTAAAGTCGCATTTGAAGATTCATAAGAATAGCTGCAATGTTTATACCAGAACCTAAGAGCCACGGTGTATAGTTCCTGCTGAACATATGCCAAGGGGGGTGCGCATTATTTTTGGGTACAGACTGTATAACTTCTACAGTAGACAAGCCTCGGGCTGGCATCCTTGTCGCACATTGCGCTAGCAAGTACGAATCCTGACCAGTTATGATTTCTCCATGAACGGTCAAGAGTAAGGGTAGAGAATAGTGCTTCATCCGCTCTGTGATTCGATGCTGAGGGTGACAATTCGGCGATGGATGGCATAGAGCGCCATACTCACATTGCTTGAACGTACCTGTCGTGAATTTGGTTTTGACCACCTCATTGTTCCACTGATCCCTTAGCCCTTGTACATTTGGACTCTCTGATGTATTCTCCTTGCTAGAAAATGTCAAGCAAAGTATGCAAGACTCATGAATGTTCCCTGGAATGGTTGGTATCCTGCATCTGGTGCCCTCTGATGTGCATAGGTGTGTATTGACTAGATATGACTTTGAGAGTGTACGAAACGGTTCAGAATTCAAATTTGCCGTATCAGCGAATCAAATCGTGATGGCAGTGACAAGATCAAAACCTACAACACTCCCACATTCTGATTTCCTTCTTTTTGTCGCTCATCAGATTGTTAGGATCAGCTGCAATGGGCTTATTCGGGTACATTTCCTCCCCAGGAACTCTTTGAGCTCACAGTCCTCCAGAACAGCAACAAGCTGTTTCTTCCAAGGCTGCCATTTATCGTTGCCTTTGGTGAGATATTTGATGTTGTGGCTTGATCTTCCTTCCTCCGGCAAACACTCCAAATCCAACCAGTAAGATCCAGCAACATCAAGGGAGGCCCTCACCGAGCGAACCCTATAGAATAAACGTTAGTAGAAAGCGATGAAAAGATGTACTTATCAAAATTGAGTCTGTTGCTTCGCACATCTCGCGTCTGATCCGGGGGAAACTTTCTTATTAGGGTAATGTACACGCGTATTTATACTAAATAGTAGGCTGAACTCTAGTCAATTCAAGTCAGCTCATGGTCGTGAGCTCAAACAAGTCACATTCGAATGTCTCGGATGTTCCCGAAGGCTGAAGCACGCGAGCAGACACGGGACGACGTCAGATTTCTCGCGTGGCTGGCAGATCATGTGACCGTGCACTCGCTTGTCTGGGCTACTCCGTGGTTTCGCCTTCCTTGGGGTTCGGCACTTGCAATCTATTGGTAATGTTGAAATGTTTCTTCCATAGCTTAATCTACGCTAAGCCACTCGTCTTTGGTGTGGTAGATTCCTCGCGTGACCCACTTGAGCTCCAACGCCCATATCTGGTAAAAGAGGCACGGCAGCCTTCTGTTCGCCCTTTGTCTCATCCCACTTTCTCTCCATTCTTGCTCTTCGGTAAGTCCCTTTCGTCTCCTTTCGCTTCTGATCCCCGGCACGGGTGATCAGGCTAGACAACATTTCGGACGTGTTGAGTCAGGTAAGATCTTCTCGTAGATAGGTAGATAAAAGTGTGAATGCATTGTTTAGTTACAGCAGTCAGGGCCCATAACCTGTTAGCGGTTTGGAGCGGCCAAGTGGAATCCAGTGTTGGGTCGGTTGATTTAAGGTAAAATATTTGTTATTCTATCGCTCACTACTGCTGAGATATTAGGTAGAACTAAATAGAAGTACATAGAAATATGTAGAAGACTAACGAAAGCTCTGGAAAGTACGAGAGCGGTCACTTGACTAGTATGATTACTAAGGGAAATCGTACAGGGCTCTTATATTTGAAGCAATCGATACACCCAAAAACTTTTAATTACCAATCCCAGTGGCCAAACCTCTACGAGGCCACGCATCATTTACCCAGAGCCAAAGGGATCTCAGTATCATAAATACCATCCCTTGAATGCCACCTGTGTAACCCTCTACACCATGAAGTGCACTAATTCTATCCTCCTGAAGCATCAATGTTGTGACCATCTCATCCCCTGCTCTAACTCCCTGTATTTGGGTCTCAACCTTCCACAGACTTCCGGTGTCACCATCACCATCGTTAACTACCTTTGGAATAGGTTTCTTCCATCCAGTATGCTGGTCAATTTTCCTGTCACATTCAGGACACTTCCAACCTGAGAAGATGGCGGCACCGAAACATTCCACACAGGCCGGGTGACTGCATGGTCGAGCTATGCAGGTTGATGTACGTCCTACATGACGGGCACAATCTGGGGGGCTTTCGGGATCAACTGGTTTATGGGACAGCACATAATCCCGTTGATGAATTGATTGTAGCTGGTCAACCCGGCAAGTAGGCTGGACCGGCGGAAGCTGCTCGTCATATAAAGCATACCAGGAATAGTTGTACGCCTTATAAACTGAGACAAGTGATCAAATGAGAAAGGTAAGAAAGATCGAAGAATACAGCGGATACAACGCACGGGTAGGCGTAATGGGAGTCATTGGACAAACGGTTCCCGTAATAATCTCAGCAAAGGAATTAATGCGATTAAAAAAGCGAAAAAGATAAAAGTCAGAAGAAATTACCTCCCATGCAGCAGTCGTGACAGTATGAATAAAGATACGGGAAGGGTCTTCGTCGTCGTACAGGAGGGGAGAATGAGAATCCTTGTAGATCTTTTGTATAATTTTACCTCCTGCTGCGATGCCCATTCTAGCATCTGGCATACCCAAGAATGATCCTGTACCTGGGGGAAGATGTTGAATGCCATCTCGGGAACTACACTGCTTTATAGCGCCTCCATAGGAAATGTTTTCATAGGAAAAATCTCCATAGGAAACGTTAAGGACGGGATTTGGTGTTTTGAGACGGACGAGATCATATAACGTCTCAGGGGGAGGCCATTGACTACGGATATTAAGAAATAGTTAGATCCGGATACTAGTGGCCTAAAATCGCCGCGTACGGGGTAGACAGAATTATTCTCTCACCCTCCAGGATATTAAGGCCATTTGGACTTCTTTCTAACGCCAATTCGATCCAATTATGATGAAACCTCACATGGTCCGCTAAGGAAGGAAACACGTCAATTTGAATTCTTCCATTTTCGGGGGCAGAGAGTTGTTCTTCGATGGTATATCCACCACCGAGCCTCATAGCAACAAACTGACGCACAACACCGGGTTCAGTGGCAATACCATCGAGCCAAGGTTGTCGTCCACCGACTATATAGTCCTGAACACCCTTCGGCTGCTCATCGTGCTGATCATAACCAGTGAGAGCATTAATACCTTCATGTACTTCGCAATGAGTTCAAATCATCCATTATTACATAACTTTACGCACCTCCAACAGAAATTTTGATAGCGCATTCTTCTGTACAAAAGAGATGGTTGCCACCAGAAATTGAAATCCAGAGAGCTTCACGTTGAAAAAGAGGCTATTAAGCATGGATTAGACGCGGAGGAGTGAGTAGGAATAATCGACACCATGATATATCCTCCTCTTCGTTCAATGTATTCCGGGAGAGTTGAGGAAAAACTCTCCGCTTTGACCAAGGGAAACGTTCCCAAGCCCTACCAAGATGCCTAAGACTTCAATTTTTGAGAATCAATCCAAAACCTACAGGCGGCAAGGCATAGGTGGTTGCATCATCCGGAACACGAAGTGTCCTATTGAATCTGAAGGTAGCTGCGCCAACCGTGACTGACGAATCTTGCCATTCGACAAGAGTGTCATCCTTCGTATTGTAGCCTCGAGCCTTTCTTGAATTCAGCTTTGAGGAGCTTGAGTCCTTGGCTTGAGGTGCAAGGCCGACGGCGCGACGATAGGCTTTGTACCAACAGACAAGTGGCTCGTTGCTGTGCCCGGAAGAAAGACCTAATCAGAATAGTTCGCATATAAAATAACCACTGCGCCCCACAGGTTGATTTTCAATCCGCCAGGCATTGCTGGATCATAGTTCGAAGGCCCGGTTGTGACTACCGGAGCGATCTCGCTTGCAGGTGATATCGTTATTTCCCCTGAAAAAATCTTGATCAGTTTACTTGTATTTCACTTTCGTATAGTGAACTGACCGAGTGCCCGAGGAAGTAAAGGACGTATCAGCGGCACTAGATTCGTGAAAGGCTCGTTTATAGGCAAGTCGATGTTGATTGTCGTTTGGACGGTGCCTTCCTTAGTCGTGTGCTCTACATTGAGCGTAGTTGAGATGAGCGATTGCATCCTGATATCAGAGTTAATGGGGGCAAAGGTCAAGCTGTGGTACTGGCGGCACCATTCAGGGTTCGTCAAAGTCGGAAATTCGGAATGCGGGAACATCCATTCGGATGTCTCATGCTCGGAAATACCACAAGACGTTGTTAAATAGAGGGTAAAACACAACTATATCAGTTGCTAATATGTCCTTTATGGACGTTCCTTGGTTGTGAGAATCAGAATTCAACCAGTTTAGAAGCGCAGTACCTGATATATGTACCCTCAGTTGCGGGGAAGAAAGCAGGAAAATGGACCTAAGCAGATAAACGTCCTCTTCTTCCCTAGCCTAGAAAGGGGGCTAGTTTAATGAGGATGGTTCCGCACTGGCGTTAGGAAGAGAAACTGTCAAACCCACATGCCTCCGACGCTTTCTCTTTTCGATGTATTACGTTCCTCATGGCGCCACATTCGACAAGACCGCTAGAAAGTGGACAGAGTCGCCTGATGGAATCAGACTTACTGGGAACGAAAGGAAAGACCTCACTAGTGTGGTGGTTGGCGATGCTATTCCATGTACTCAGGCTACCTGTGAGTCAGTGGTAGTCGACGACACTGAGAGTTAACAGAACAGGCCAAAAGTGTCTATAATTGCTCGAGGATGTCCGGGGCAAATGAAAGTAGAAAGCAAGGAGCGTAAATACGGAAGCAGTATGTCATAGAGGAGTAATGACCATCCTTACAATAACTCGTCTCGCGAGGGGGCAGAATCTGAGCCATTTTGAAATACATTAGTGGTACAGTGGGCGTAAGTATCCCATCATTTTCAGTTCCTGCTTCCGGGGGGTTTGTGTTAGAAAAGCATGCTTTGATCAATCCTCGAGCCACCATGAAGGACCAAGTAACTCCAGGCCTGAAGCATCAAAGACGAGCACACAGGGGAGTTCTCCTTGGTTCGTTGTCCAGTTTTGCTGGCGTATCTTATGCTCATTTCTTTATTGTGTCTCTAGATCTCCTTGCCAGTCCGCTCACCCCGTTCCCATCACTCTGCTTCAAGTCACTTCATGTCTCATCTCTCCAGAACATGGATAGGATTTTCTCATCTGGATTGTGAATACCTCGCTGAACAATGTACTCAATAAAACGTCGTTCATATGAGTAGCATATGCCTTGACAGCACTGGCTGGAAACCTGCAGGCGGAGTTGTCATAGGCATAGCAAAGTTGGATGGTTCCTGTAAGAGTCCTACGTTTCTTCTCTAGCTTAAATTCCAATCATTCTGATTACTCTTAACAGTTTAAAATCGATATTGCAATGGTTTCCACAGTCGAATCTGTACAACCAGAAGTGAAGGCCCAGCTATTCTCGACATACCTCTTTAGTATTTCACATGAAAGAGAGTTGTCCCAGGTTTCTCAATGCGTAGTAATCAAATTTACGAAATTAAATCGTTGAAGTGAAGGAGTTCAACATTTGGATATTCACAAACCAGATGAGAGCACCTTGGTGTTGGAGTAAAGTTGGCTGCTCAGAGTCCCAGATTAAACCTCTGAGCCGTTGCTGGGGTCAAACGTCGCTCCAAATTTGTAATTAGCATGTTACGTCCCAGAGTGCCGATAGCCAAGGCAGTTGTCTTCTGCATGAATTCCATATCTTGCATAAACGGTTTCTGGAGCATGGACCAAGGAATTCATGCCCGTCACCTAAATCTACGAGCTCTCTAAGACGCTATGTTACGAATTCCAATACAGATTGTCTCCACTAGTTGATGTGGATTCCGAGTCACAAAGTTCCCTCCAGCACTGAACAGGGCGCTAAACAAGCCTCCGTCTTGCATCTGGCGTTCATCTTCTTGTTGCACTCCGGGAATGGACCCACCAGCCTCGCTTCCTCTGGAGATCATTGAAAACGTCCTCGACTACATACCTCGGAAGAAAGATTTAGGAGCCTGCAGTCTACTTTGTCGAGGACTCCTTCCCCGCAGTCGCAAGCACCTGTTCGCCGTCATTACCCTCGTCAGTCATGAGGACATTCTGACCTTTCGCTCCCACTTACTGCGGGCATCTCATCTCATTCAATTTATCTCTCATCTCGGTATTCTTGACATAGAGATGTACTTCTACAACCCCGAAATGGGATAATCGATCACACAATGTCTTGCTGACGTACTTTCCATGCTCAAAGGAACTATCAAGACAGTAACCCTTCTCCAGGAAAAGTACCATGGCTTTCAGTGGCAAAATGTTCCCGAATATTTAAAGAACGCGTTGATTGCTGTCGCAAACGACCGAGCTTGCGAAGGTCTGGATCTCCAATTCTACGGGGAGTGCGCTACCGCAGTTCAACGCCTTCCCACCATTCGTCATTTGGATTTATATAGCCTGCGAGACGTCTTTTCGCCACCACCAAGTCATATTGTGCCCCTTCGCTTAAAAAGTTTTCGTGCATCATTCGTAGTCCTAGAATCGAGCTGGGTTTCCAACCGGAATGCCCAAGAGGATTATTTAAAACTTCGCCCTCTTCTCGATTTTTCACAGTTGGAGCGTCTCGTTGTGGACCCTAACCTCTCATATCGCTTATCGTCTCTAACCAAAGGCGTTCACCGAGCTTTCGCCTCGGGACCTTGGATGACCCTGCTCGCCAGACCTGCTGCTGCCTCACTTGTTGACCTCTTTTGGGAGACTGGATCCCTTGATTCGACCCGTGCGTTTCCCACATATCGATACTGATTTAACAAAAACTTAATCTTATATTTTCTAGGACCTGATATTCACCTCAGCGAACTTCCAAACCTCCAAAACCTACATATTGGGCTCACCAAAGACAAGAGTTTCCCCAATTGTCAACAGTGCTGTACTATGCTCCTGAGTTTTTTAAGCACGCGCACTCCACTACAACCTATTGCCAACTCGACCTTTTCATTTGAAGTCCGGGACATTCGTGAAGAAGCTTTGCTCAACTTCATTCGGAGATTAACCGATGTTTCCAATTGCAAAATTGGGTTCCTCTACCAGAGCAAACAATACACCTATGACAAATTGTCCAAAAATGCCTATGCTCTCTTACAAGCTGAGGCGAATTTGCGAACTGACTGTCATATTGATGTGGTGATACCAACTGGTGGGTAGGATCTCAACCCCTTTCAGAGTATATGCTGATGAACTTTCTTGTCATATGTAGAGAGTTTTGGAAGTTGGGTTGAACTCCGAAGAGAGCGCCCATATGGCCATGTAGTGCCCGTGACGAGCCGAATGGTGGAAAGATGAAGGAACATCGTTGACTTTCAAATCCCAAGCACCATGATCTACTTCGTTTTCGGTCATCTGCCTAGCATTTGGACAATTTGTACTAAAAAAGACGGTCTACCGAATTGTATACACGCCCGTTGACTCGGCGTGATAGCCTTTCTTTCCAACTTGAATCCAAAGATCACTTTTCCATTCCTCGCCTTTTTCCAGTTTCTCCAATGCCCTTTCGAATGTGTATACTGGCTTCCAACCTAAATCTCTCACTGCCTTGGAGGAATCATACACGCGGTCCAATGACTTTGGAAACGACCATCCCATCTTGTAGTACACAGATTCGAAGTTGGGAAATGTCTCCTTTAGGATGGAACTTGCGTCAGTGTGCAATCGTCCTCTGGTCTCAATATCTGGTGTGAAAGGAGGTGGAGCGCTAATGATATATCTACCCCACTTAACCTTGGACCTCGCTTCGATAGCGCAAACATGCGCAGAGACCATATCTGAAATGTCGGCCCTCCGATAGGCCAGCTCATTCACTTTGAGGTTGTCGTCGTCAGGCCACTCCATTCGGCGCTCTTCAACGTCATCGGCTTCCGGGAAGAACCTGCTGGTGCGGAGAACTATGATGGAAAGGTTCTTGTTCTGGAGTTGAACAAGCTCACAGAGGCTCTCGGCGGAGACTTTTGTTACACCATAAATGTTTTTGGGGATAGGAACGACTGATTCGTCTATCCACACAGCTTGCGTTTCACCGGGTTGTGGAGTCAAAGCCATACCAAATGTGGATGTCGTAGAGGTAAAAACGAAGGATTCGATGTGCCCACATGCCACCGCTTCTTCCAAAAGCACGAGAGTTCCAAGAACATTGGTTTGAACAAAAGCTTCTTTGGAATGACTCTCAACATGAGGTTTATGAAGTGTTGCTGCATGAAGAATGAATCGGATGGATGGGTTATTTTCCAGTGTTGCACGAATGAGCTCTCGGGAAGTGATACTACCAATTATCGACGTGGTTGGGGACTCGGTTATATCTAACCCGAGAGGTGTATATCCATAAGAAGGAAGAGAGAGAATAAGCGCTGTGCCCAAGTGCCCTGAAGAGCCAGTAACAAGAACGTCAGGAGAAGGTGAAGACATGGAGGACGGAGACAAAGAGAGTTGAGTACGATAGAGATCAGAACGAGTCAAGTTTTGCTGGGTGATCGTCCATGTGGGTTTCTCGAGGTGGCTCTCTAAAAGGACGAATGCGTAAGATCCGGTAAAGAAGATAAAGGAGTTTAATGGGGGGCGTGGCCCTTGTTTTTGACCAATGAATCAAAATTTGAGAACTGCTTATTGGTCTTCTTTGCTTCACATTTCCATTCTGAAACACAAGATTACATACAAATATTTACAATTCTGTAGTGCTATTGCTCTCTCTTCAATCAACGAGGACCCAATATATGACCATAAGGTCTCTGGTGTCTCAGCTCAATCCAGCTACTAAAAGGAACTGTTCAAAGGCGATTATGGGAACAGCAAATGGAGAGCAACATGAAAGGTCTCACCTTTAGGATTTATGATTCGAATCTTACAGTTATTTTCCCGACCGTAGAATTGTTTTCTTTTAGAGATGGCAGCTTGCATCATCAAAAGTTCTTGTTGGTATTCAATGGATTCAATCACGTCACGTTCCCATTCGTGGTGAAAGAACCCAAGGGTTATATTTTCACATGAAGCATGTGGGATAGCGATGAGAAAAGTCCCTAAATCTTCATGGGTCGCATCGGCAAAAGCGGAACTCGTGTACCGAGCCAGCTGGAAAGAAATTTACAGCGCTGTTCACAACTAGGGGCTTCTTTTTCGTAGCTAAAGCCAATATTGAGGCTAGATAGGCAGGGAAGATCGTTAAGGAGCAGGTTTGGAGCTACGAAAGGAGGAGCAAGAGAATTAGAAAGATACCGGAGTGTAGCAACAAACTCACGCTGAAGGTCATTAGAACCTAGTTCCCAATATAGCTCGACAAGCGATGAGGCACACAATTTTCCTACAAATGAGATCCAGGGACCTGTTTCTGATGGTGTTGAACTCGTCGACGAACTGCCAGGGAGTCGATGTAAGGTTGGGTCAACTACTAATCTCTCAATCCCTGAAAAATCGAGCAGAGATTTGTCGTGCGAAAAGACGGTTTCCGGGGTCTCCGCAAGCACGTCACCTTCGACGTTGCAGTATGATATCCGGAGGCTTTTGAGACGATGAGGAGTGGAGATCGCAACACCATAGTGTACTCGAATAGAGTAATAAAGCTCTAAATGATGAACCGACGAAAGGCTAGCCAGAGCGACTGGTGAATCGCCAAGGAACTGGCAATCAGCACCCTCGAATTTCGGTTGTTTGGTTAATAGTTCTATCGCATTCTTGATTGAGTCATCCAGACGCCCCCAGGTACATCCCCAGACAGTATCTCCCAATAGAGAGAAAGTCCTGAGCTGACCTTTTACCTTGGAAAGAATTGACACAGTGGGTTGAATTACTCCCACAAGTTCATCCAGATCCACAAGGCCGAGATTGAAAACGTAAGGGGTGAGATTTGAATTTGTTGTCAGGGCAGTATCAAACGCGTGAATCTGGTGCTCTGTTCGGAGGGTAACGGTGCGGAAGAGACGGCGCTGGCTTGCCGGGACCAGCGCTTTGCAGGTCACGCTACATGTCTGTAGAGCTGCATTAGAGGGTATGAGATTGACGATGTATTCCAACAGTTCGAGAGGCATCTGAGAGGCAGCGTCCATACTGCCCGTCAAGTGCCAGATTCCAAATCGTCGTGGTGGTAAGGAAAGAGCTGGTCACACGAGTGACCAACACCAAAGACACCGCTAGATTGTGCAAGCCAATGAGGTAGCAACGGCGTGTTCTCTTACATTGGATTTTCATTCTCAAATGTGTGGAATGAACGATGGCTCATACCCCATTATCTTTTGAACGTGCATTTCGTAAATGAGCACGATCAAATTCCAATCCCCTGGTAAGAGTATAGACCATTCGGGTAATTGTTCCCACGGGTTTCAAGCTTTGTTTATCGTGACAGTAGTCTGATATTGCGTAATTACTACTGGGCCGTACCTGAGATTTTGTGTAGGAGCCGCGGTCGCATCTGACTGGAGCAGTTCGTAGCAAGGCAACCGTTTGTACTTCCTTTTGATTTAGATTATTTCATTCTGTTGAATAAATTATTAGCTTAAGAACTACGCAAATTTGATATACTCTGTTAAAGGACAAAGGTTGCCATTCTTGAAACTTTTTTTGCGATTCATAATTCCTGGAACTAACTAGCGTAGAAAAGTACCGTACTCAACTAGAATTGGGAGGACCCTGGAATAACCCGATGGTTTTCCATGTTACTAGTCCATTTTCCAAAAATTTCGACGCCGTTCCCTGTCTTGCCAAACACTCGGAGAGTCGGAGTCACTTGGCTCCAAGCACTCTTCAACCAATCTGACGGTAGCTTCTTGATGGTTTTCAGCGGAAACATCAAGGTACGATACTTGGTCTGGGATTTCTAAGATACTATCTTTTAGGGCTTTGGTGACCGAAATCCGCAGCAGCTGCTGTTCTTGAGAGCTAGTTGCTAGGAACGCATAATCTAGGTTCTTGACATCCGTCAATAGTTCGCTCTCCAGAGTATCGCGAAGCCTAGCTCCAGTTCTAATGCTGGCTTTATATCGGTGCCCAAGGCGATACTCACGAATTTGGGGAGTTCGCGCACGCCAGAGTGATGGATTGTCAGACACCTCGGCGACGTGAGGGTTGCATTCATTACTGCACAAGGTCAAAGAGGTATTATGCAGCAACAGCAATGCTGCACGTAGGAGCATGAGATCCACGGAGTACACGTGCATGTTGAGCTCTTCGACCTTGCATTCAGTTCTGGCAAGGTCGACCAGAACGAAGAATCCCGATGTTTTGGCGGACTCGTCGCCAGCATAGACGTCAAGCCTTTGAAGCTGTTTGCAATGTTGAATGAGATCGTTCGGTCCGGCTTGGTATGTGAAATAATATGCCTGCCAAGTAAGATATAGTTCTCTCAGGTTTTCCGCCATAGGAGACCGAAGAGAATTCTGAGATAAACACCCATCAGTCTGGTACATCCCGACTCCTTCTATTGTCAAGTTCTCCAGAGAAGAGCTATGCTTGACGAGGAAGTGGTAAAGGTCGCTCTCCTTACAAAGGTAGAGGCCAGTGAAATATAAGGCCTTTATCTGGGGGTAATCTCCTCGACAGAAGAACAACTGTTCAAATCTGTACGTCCCTTTGTACCTATGGGGAAGACGATGAAACGCCAAACTCCGTAGCGTCGAAGGAAGCAAAGTATGCAACCTATCGAAAACACTTTCGAGCAAGGATCCATCGACTTCATCGTCCGTAAATGCATCCCACATTGGAAGTATGATTACAGGATGGAAGCAGGGACGCTTTTGGTGACACCCAGTCCCATAGATGAGAGTAAAGTTCTCCAATTTGTGACAGCAAACATCAGCTGGCAAAGAACGGAATAAGTCGTCCACCGTAGAGTTCACAAACTGCAACTCAAGAGTGACGAGTGAATGTGTAAAGTTTGAAAATATCCGAATAGCGTAAGGCTGAATGACCACGCCAGTGTGGATTGTCAAGCGTTTGATATGGAGTGTCGGCTTGGACAACGTTTTGTCAATAAGTTTGGCAGTCCCTCGAAACAGTTCTGGTTCAGTCTGGGATATATCAGAATGGACATGAATGGTATGCAGTAGACCAGACACTCGGAGCCGCCTTTCGCTATCATCATGTGTCAGTATGATGAGCTCGTGGAGCATTTGAAGCTTACAGAATACGCCCTAATTTTCCGCGCAGACGTTTAATCTCTTCTGGTCGAACCCAAAGAGACCCGTAGAAGTTCTGAGCTGCCAGTGCATATGCAGCGTGGTTGAGAGAGCGAGCTGCCCATAGCTCATCAGGAGAGAAATCTTTAAAGACTAGCTCCCAGGTCTCATCTGGAATCTCAAATAGAGTCGAGGTAGATGTCATGAAGAGACGAAAGAGAAGGTTAAGATGGTTTCAAGCCCACACCAGTGACATTTAATGTACGAGAGGAATGAGTCAAACGAGGTTGAGCCGGCGGGTCTGCTCGAATGTCAGAATCACTTGGTTTGCCCTTGATCATAACACCAAAAATATCTACCTCGTGTTTCATCAACCCTTCTTCACATGGATCCCGAAAAAAAAGTCAAGGGACTCAAGAGAACATTGAGATACAAGGCCGACTGAGCTACCAAACAGCAAAGTAATGATATGTAAATTGGAGGTATCATGTCTAATGAAGTTATGAGAATAGCTTGTTGACAGATGTGTTCCCCTCTTGGTTCTTCTTGAGAACCTAGTTGTCAAAAAAGAGCATGTCAGCCATCTGAGGAATAGAAAGGTCATAGAGACATTGAGACAAACCTTAGCAACAGCAAACTCGAAATCCTCCTGCGTAACATGTTGTCTTCTTTCACGGAGAGCGTACATGCCTGCTTCCGTACAGATACCGCGTACTTCAGCGCCAGAGCATTGTCCCATTTTCTCGGCAAGGGAACGGAGGTTGATACCACGTTGGAGGGACATCTGGAGAGAGGAATGTTAGTTGCGATTAGCAGAGCTGCAATTTGAGAGCACCAACTTTGCGTGAGTGAATCCGAAGAATAGCAACGCGAGCTTCTGGCCCAGGGGGTGGGAATTCAATCTTTCGGTCTATCCGTCCGGGTCGTAATAGTGCAGCGTCCAAAATATCTATAAATGATGAGCGTGAGAAGGGATTTGATAACCATGAACAAGGTGGCATACCTATTCTGTTCGTAGCCATGATGACCTTGATATTCTTCGACGGTTCAAACCCATCCAATTGGTTTAGCAGTTCCAACATCGTCCTCTGCACCTCTGAGTCTCCAGTTCCATCACCACGTGAACTTCCAATGGAGTCAATTTCGTCCATGAAGATGATGCTTGGCGCGTGTTCCCTGGCCATGACGAAGAGCTCGCGCACCATCCTTGACCCTTCACCAATGTACTTCTGCACGAGCTCACTACCACTAACACGGATGAACTTGCAATCGGTATGGTGTGCGACAGCTCGAGCCAGAAGGGTTTTCCCAGTACCAGGAGGTCCATACAGCAGTACACCCTTGGGCTGGGCAATGCCAAGGGACTCGAAAAGTTCAGGGTGCTTTACAGGGAGTTCGATGACCTCCTTGATTTCCTTGATTTGCTGGTCAAGACCACCGACCATCTCGTACGTGCTGTCGGGGACCTTTTCCACCATCATGAGAGAAACGAGAGGATCCACCTTGTTGGGGAGGATTTTGTGAATGGTATATGAATCGGAGCGGAGGGCAATGCGAAGGGATGGCGTAAGCGTGTTGATGTCCAAGGATGAGTCCACGTCGACGACTAGTTGGATCTCAAATTGCTGGACTGAAGAAAAGAATGGAAAGAGACAACTTACTATATTTTCCTTCTGGCTGTACCTTCACAAGTACTTTACTCTTGCCCATGACCTTCACCACTTCTCCGACATAGCTACCGGGTTCGTGTAATAATTGGAGCTCCTCCCGCAGCAGTCGTACTGTGTTACAATAAACATCACTTTACGATTCTACAAATGGGTAATAAAAAGAGTACGTACCTCGCGCGTTCAGTGCATTTCTCTGTGCCTCTAACCGTCGTAAATTCTGGGTCTTCTGGTTGATTGTAATTTCTGCAGATTCGATCTTGGCCTGGTAGTAAGACTTGACACCTCCTGGAGCAGAGATAGTTTCGGTTTTTAGTCCGCGAGATGAAGTGGTCGCCGCCATGAGTGCAGGAAACAAGAACTGACGCGGCGCTTGCGCGTCTGTCACGCCCGTGACAAACCATCTCTTCGACTCCCATCATTGCCCTTAGGGTTGGGTCATGGATTCTTCACCCTGCTTCCCTCTCGAGCTTCTCGAACGCGTCGTGGATTTATCAGAATCTTATCGTGTTTTGACAATGTGCAGCAGGACCTGCAAGGCGCTGGTCCCCGCAAGTCAACGCCGTCTCTTCCACACTGTCACACTTCGTGCCAAACACCAGATTCAGGCTTTCAATGCCACCCTCGTTGAAACTTCACGCTTATCTTCCTACGTTATTCATCTAGGATTTGTTGATCTTGATATCATCGACAATGTCATCGAACCTACTGTGTCCATTCTCTCAATATTGACAGGTCAAATAAAAACTGTGTCCTTGTTGAGGAATACTTCTTGGGGATGTGAGTGGAAACGTCTTCATTCATCAATTCAGGACGCCCTTGTGGCCGTAACACGCGGGCCAAATTTCGAAGGCGTCGATTGTCAGCTGTACCAGCTTGCAGTGCCCACCCTTTCTCGCCTTTCATCTATTCGTCACTTGGAGCTATATTACCCCGTTCAAAATTACTTTGGCGTGCAAATTCCCAGCCCCCACCTTCTGAAAAGCCTGCGTATTTCCTTTTGCAACACCCACGACGCTGCGTTACAGCACCCGCCTTTTCTCGCCTTCTCGGGTGGCCAACCCCTTCTTGATCTTTCAAAGGTTGAGCGACTAATCATAGATCCCACATTGCACAAACTTCCTGGTGCATCTAGAGCTTGGGCAATGCCTTCAAAAACAGAGCAGTGGATATCACTCCTTGGAAAGATGTGCGCCTCATCGCTTGTTGAACTATACTGGGAGTTGGGTTCATGTGACCGGAAGGGTTAGCTTCTTTTTTTTGGTCCATGTGTTGTAGTTTCTTCTGAATAGTGTTCTGGAAGCTCCGACTTTGCTCCTGAACGACCTTCCTCGACTTTCCAGCCTCAACGTCGGCTTTAGTTACGAAAGGGAATCTCCCACATGCGAACGACGTTGCTCGCCACTTATCCATTGGCTTACCACACGCTCCCCACTGCCGCCTATTCATTCACTAAATTTCTCCTTCCCAATCGAAGACGCATCCTCTGAAAGTCTGGAGGCTTTCATTCTTGCGATCCCTGAATATTCATGTGGCAATATTACGATTGGTTTCTTTCATCATATATGGGAGCGTGAAGAAGCTGAATCTGTTGATTGTGCGCACTCGTTTCATTCATTGCAGCTCGCAGCTGGCATGAGGGAGCGGCGAAATGATTCGTGTATGATTAGAATTGTAAACCCGAAAGGTAAGACCTTCATGAGTATCGGTTCTTACCCTCATCATCTCACCATTCATGTGTAGAATCATTTGGAAGCTGGATTGAATTGCGCACGCAGCGACCATATGGCCACATTCTTGAGTAAATAAGAAATACCTGGGAACGAATCTACCTGCTGGGAGAGAATGCAGAATTTATGTTAGGTAAAAATATTGGATATGGTATTTCCTGCGTTGTAAAATAATTCTAGAGTCCTAAAGCATGATTACGAGTGTCTCGCAAATCCCTCGCTTACTCCCAAAAGTCACTCGGTTCTGGACTGGCAGACTTACGTACCCATTCTGCTTTGTCTTCAAATATCAATTTCATGAGTGCCCATGACCATCGATGTTCTGTAGTTGTCATTGGAACGCAAGCAACGAACCGTTTGTCTACTCGACCGTTCATGAGACTGAGAAAGGCTGGATCGTTTCCTGCTACATGCATCAACACGGACATGATCAACAATTCAAAGGAGTCTAGAAGACAGATTTTGATGCTGTTTAGAGATTGTAGAAGCTGTCCCACTCTCAAGGCATGTCCGCTCAACGCCATCTGGGTAAGACGAGGCATTGTCTTGAAGAGCGAGCCATTGATGAAGAGCGGCCATTCATCTGGGGCAACATATGTTGGTTGTAGGGTTGTAACATTTCTGGTTAGAGGGGAAGCTAAGATGGTTCCCAGTTGGTGAGGTGCGAAAGAGCAGCTCAACCTGGTCAATGCTGGGCATCGAAGCTGTAGAGTCATTTTTGGCAGTGCTCCAGCGACGTCTAACGACGTGATATTAGGGCACATTTGGAGGATAGAGTAAACCAGGAGTTCATGTTTCACGCTGTTGAGGAACGTTGCCACGCAGAAGAATTTGACTGAATCCCTCCAACTGATGATCCTGGCATTATGTTTTTCGTAGCAGATGGCACTGGACAAGAGGATTCCAGTTGCCCAAGCAGATGCGTCGTCTTGAGTAACTATGAGATATCCAAATAAGATTTTGTCCGCTCTATAATCGGGGATCAAGGTCAGACCATAAGAGGTGGGTCTCGTTTTGTGCCTACATCGCTTGGACAGAGCGGGAAACAAGAGTTAACCGTTTCAACACTCTTCTATCTGAAACTAGCAGAAAAATAAGCTCTAGAACGTCGAAAGGAAGATTCTGCATCGGGATGCTAGGATGTTGGACAAGAACGCAGACGATAATGGCAGTGGAAAGCAAAGACCACAGCCAGCCTGATCCTTGTCTGTCGCACTACTACTGGTTTATTGTCATTACCGAAATTAGTTGTCATCCACAACTTAGCGTCCAATATGTTCGTCTGCACAGTTTCTGAATGAATAAACTGCTCAAGACAGACCATGCGGCGAGTAGAGAGTAAGCAGTTTTGCAATAAACGTCTATGTCTGTCCAGACGAATATAGTCAAGAGGCAGTAGCTATTTTAGAGCAACTTAAAATCTTATAATCCTAAGGTATGGTTTCGAGCATCTCGCAACGCTCTGGCCTCCTCCCAAAAGTCTTGCAAATGAGGATCTTCCGATCGCCACACCCATTGAGCCTTCTCTTCAAATATCAATTTCATGAGAGCCCACGGCCATCGAACATCTGCAGTGGACATAGGAACACATGCCACGAATCGTCGGTCGATTTGACCGGTCATGAGATTGGTGAAGGCGGGATCATTCTGCGCGACATACACAGGAACAGAGATGATCAGCAGCTCGAACGAGTCGGGAAGGTGGGGACGAATATGTTGTAGGGACCGCATCAGCTGCCCCACTCTAAACGCATGTCCGCTCAGAGCCATTTGAGTGAGATGAGGTATTCTTTCGAACAGTGTGCTGTTGATGAAGAGAGGCCACTCTTTCGGAGCAACGTAGGTAGGCTGTAGGGTGGTTACATTCTTAATGAGTGAAGAGTTTAGAACGGTCCCCAATTGGTAAGGAGCGAAAGAGCAGGATAGCCTCGTTAATGCTGGGCAAGGAAGCTGTAACGTTTTTGGATGAAGCACCCCAGCGACGTCCAACAAGACGATGTTTGGGCAAGTCCTGAGAACAGTGTGAATCATTTGGTTATGTTTTTCGCGGTCGATAACTGTCACTACGCCGAAGTATTTGACACAACTTCTCCAATTCACGATCCTTGGTTTCTGGTTAAAGCAAATGGCATTCGCTTTGGCCATACCAGAATATGTTGATTGAATAATAAGAGAACAAAACAAGGTTTGATCTGCTCTAAATAGTTGAAGGTTGATACCAAGGAATCCAACAAATCAACGGAATTCGTACGTACATTCTTTGGAAGTAACGAGATACGAAAGTCAGCTTCTTCAAAACCCTTCGATCTGAGACTAGTCGAACAATGTAATCCAAGACATCGAAAGGGAGATTTATTCGTTCACGACTGCGGGGCATGGAGAAGGCAAGTTAGAGGGCGAAGACGAAATGATGGTGACTGTCCAAAAGAAGGAACTACAAGTGTGATGCGGAAAGTAACGTTTCCTCCTCGTTTCATCGCCTTTGATATTCCACTGACATGGACCTCTTTAAAACGCCCATATGCGTGTTTTTTGTTACGGTTTCGCAGGATTTTGGTCATCAGTCTATGTTCCCACTGGTTTCTTGTGCTACTGGTGTTGCGGAATCAATTTTCGGCCGCTCACCGCTCGAAATTCTGCGGTGTACATAGTTTTCTCATCATCTTTCTGGCGAGAAGTAAATCTTTGAAGACAATATATCTTCGTTTTATTTGACAGTCATATAAGGATGGAGTCGAAAGCGGAAAATCGAGCAATATTTCTTGTTTTCTATTTATCTCGAGTTGGGTTCTATATTGCCATGAACAAAAGGGACCGCTCATTGACAGGATATGAATTTTCTTGGCATTTTTATCTTCGAATACCCTTAATCCATTTGGGCCCAGCCAAATGGAAGGACAGGGACATCCCAACACGTTCTTGGACGCGACGGTCATCTTCCACGGCTATATGAAAAAAGTACGATTCCCGTGCGATTTTGTACGGTCCCGCATGGCCAGCTTCTCAAGACGGGAGCAGCGGAGCTCCAAATGCGCACACAAAAAGAAATCCAGGGAGTAGCCTGATCATGTACAGCGATCCTGCTTCTCTTCCCTTACATTTTCGTACCGTAATGAACACCTCACGACTTCGTCGTGTATGATGCTGGCACCTCCGTTTACCCAACCTTATCCACAGCACAGATATATACGGTGTAGCAATCAGTCCAACGAGGTGCCCGAATGAATGCCTCGTGATGGTGGACATAAAAACTGAGTATCTGGCCCAGAAGAACCCGTTTTGTTTCTCTCCCCGTTTCTTTTGACCTACCTCGCTAGCACAGATCCCGCGACATGGCGCTTTGGAGAGGGCTACCGTCGAACGCTGACGTCATTCTTCATATCCCAACGTACATGGAGAGGGAGACGTCGTAAGTGATGATTGAAGTCGTATGCTCAGCATATTTATCGCCTATTTCCAGCGCCAGGACAAGGCAAGGAAGCGACAGCGCATATCTGGAGAGACAGGTGTCGTGAGTTAGACTCTCCTTTCCCCGCTCACCTTGATCTGATAACTATTAGGCCCCCGCTTGGGCATGGGACTTTTACCCCATATTTTTATCCAGGTCACTCTGATGAAGCGTATATGTCTACTCAATTATCGTGAGCTAGCTTCAATAAGACCCACCTTCTTCTGAATGAACATTTTTAGACCCCTATCGGTGCAGGGAGTGAATGATATTTACTTGCAGAGGCCAATGTCGTAGGTTATCTCCTTGGTGAACCATCCTCATCCTTATTTGGTCCTGTTAGGCCTCCTTTAGGACGTGGAGGGTTTAGCCCATATTTCTATCCTAGTCATATGGATGAACCTTACATGAGTAGGCAAATGTCGTGAGTACTTATTATTATCTTCCAAGTTCTTAGCAGAAATCAATGGTTTTAGACCCCGGTCGGTACACAGAAGTGGTGACATGTTTTCACAGTCGCCAATTTCGTGAGGCATTTTCTGCCGAGTCGCTCCTTCATCCAAGCTGAATACAGTAAGACCTCATCAAACGCACGGACTAGCTAGGCCAAGTGCCTATCGTGATAATTTCAGTGGCTTATATATGCAGAGCCTAATGATGTGAGTGTTGCTGTCCTGTACACCTTTCATGTCCATATTGAACGCCGTAGACCTCCACTAACACATGGGACTGTCCCACGCACTGAGTCGCGAAATGATATCAATATGCAAAGACAAATGTCGTGAGTTCCCCTCAATCTAGTACTTCGACCAGGCTTAGTGAAAGAGATTAGAGCACCGACGGAGTCGTCTAACAGCACGCTAATGGTATGGCTGTAATTATGAGATATATTTAGCGATACCAATGACTCCTTCGCCCATAAAGACGGCTACTTCAGATGTCAAGATTGCGTCAGTTCCTTTTGCTTCCAGAATCGTTCCAAACTTCCACTTACATGACTCCAGAATCATGGGTGCTACAGGGACAGGGAAATCAACTGTAATCTGTCCCTCACTGTGCATCTCTAATTTCTAAAGATTGTTCTTATAGTTTATAAACCTCGTTAGCGGCTCGAATTTGAGGATTGGAACTGGCCTGCATTCGTGCACGGCTGAGGTCCAAGTGGGCAATTCGTTTGAGCTCGATGGTCGTTCGGTTACTCTAATCGATACGCCAGGGTTTGACGATACCAAGATGAGCGAGCTAGAAATTCTCAAATTGATTTCAGACTACCTGGCACAATCGTGAGCATACCCTCTGCACATCTCGTTGCATAGGCTAACCATAAATGCCCACAGGTATATAGATGGGACGAAACTCGCCGGTGTCATCTACCTTCACAAAATTTCAGACGACCGTGTAGGTGGAAATGCCCTTCGAAACTTTAGCATGTTCCGCCAGCTCTGCGGAGATACTACTCTCAAAAACGTGGTTATCGTCACTAATAAATGGGGCGAAGTGACGAAGCAGATAGGTGAAGCCCGACACTATGAACTTGCGAATGACAATGACTTCTTCAAGCCGGTGTTGGATAAAGGTGCTTTGATACTACCTCACTTCGACACCATCGAATCTGCCTACGGCATCCTTCGCCGTATCCTGAACAATCAACCACAGGCACTCCAAATACAACGCGAGTTGGTAGATGAACACAAAGATATCTCCCAGACAGCCGCTGGAGAGAACGTGGGTCGTCAACTCGAGGAACTGACGAGGAAGCACGAAGAACAGATAAGACGCCTGAAAGAAGATATGGAAGGTAATTGACTCTCTCAGTTGCCTATAGGCGGGTACAATTTAACCGGGCCCATAGCTGCAATAAAGAAGAAGGATGAGGAAGCACGGTGCGAGTTGGAGGAGGAGTCTCGCAAGCTCTTCGTCAAGATGGAGAAAATCAGAGCTGATGCGCAGGAGCTTGCTTCCCAACACGAGATGCAGAAACGACAGCTGAAACATCTTGAAAGGCTACTCGATCGCTCTCTGGTCAACGACCCAGGTGATATCACAAACGCCCGAGAGTCAGCTATATCTGCCTGGGCTTCAAGAACAAAAAACAATCTTGTCTCGCATCTTATTTCCGCCTCCTATTTATACGAGCAGTGCACTTTTTGAACCTTTTGGACAATATATGTAACTTTCATGATCAAACACGACACTTTCGCATGGAACCTGAAGAGTCAAAGAGACATATTTGACATGCCCCGAACATTCACTCCAAAGATTTCGTAAGCATCGCGTAAAATTCTTGCTTCCTTCCAAAATCCGCAGATCCGAGTCCGGAGACATAAATAGATTGGAAGAAGCAATGCAAACAGGTTGGTCTACAATAATATGGTGAATAATACGCATTCAATAACCCGATACCAAGTTGTGAAAAGCGCCAGATATGAATCACAGAAAATTCTTTCTTGGTCTTTTGATAGTATGGGCTGGTCCAAACATCATAACCGCAATGCTGCATTACGTGAATCTCGCAAGAATCTTGCCTCCTGCCAAAAATCTTTTGTCTCCTGCTTCCGCGCCGATCCAACTTCAAATATGCATGCTTTCAGCGCCCACTTCCACCGAGGGTCTGGTTCGTCCGGAGAGACAGGAATGCAGGCAATGAAACGTCGATCCACTTGACCAAGTAAGAGGTGCTGGAATATGGGAATTTTCTCTGCAAATTCCACAGTGGTGACAGAAACAATCAACAATTCAAAGGAATCTGAGAGCCAACTGCGAAGACGGAATAAAGGATGGACTGGTTCATGGTGGGAGAATGTAAGTCCAAGCAATGCCAGTTCAGTGAGGCGAGGTAATTTCTGAAAGAAGATCTCATTCATGGATGGGGATATGAGTTTTACGTCGAGTAGCTGTAACGTTGTGACGCTGCTAATGAACAAAGATGAAAGAAGACGGCTAATTTCAGGGCGTTGGTATGGGAAGAAGCACTTCAGTCTAGTCAATGCTGGACGTGCAATATCGTACAATTCAACGGGCAATTGTCCATTGAGCTCCAGAGAGGAAATATTCGGGCAAAGTCGGAATATGAAGAGAATTGTTTCCACACGAAGAGGGATGCTCGTTTCAATCGAGAAATGTTGGAGGAGACCTCTCCAGGCAATGACTCGAGGTGAAGCGTTGTCATTGGTCAAGGCGCTCGCTAGTGCCATCCCCGGGATCTTCCCAATCGGGGGCACTGGTTTTCGAATGACAAGGGAGTAAAATAAAGTTTTGTCGGCTCTAAAATTCAGAGTTGAGCTGAGCAGTTGAAATTAGACTAGTTGGGTGCGTACAATCTGCAATTGGATCGAGAAACCAGAGTCAGCTGCTTGAGAGACCTTCTGTCTGTAACCATACTAAAAATAAGATCTACAAGCTCATCGGGAAGAATGGGTGTCTCAAAAGATTCCAGATGAGACATCATGAAACAGAGACAGTGGGTCCCAGTTCAGTGATGGTGGTGAAGGTTCGGAGCAAGAGTCGCAATGGATCTTGAGCTTTGCTCACTTTGAGCTAACGGTCGCTCCGGCAGTAATAAGATGCTCTGCCATTCAATTTACAATGTCAGACCATCGAGTCGGCGGTCTGAGGTGTGTGCGTTGTCTTCGATGAAGCAGGACTCTCAAGCACTGGGAACTTAGGCAAAGTACATAGCGCATTCTACTGAACGGAGAACTTTTTTCTAGACGTTCCAATCCATTCAAAAGTATTCTATATCCCGATATAAGACCAAGAATCATATTGCCTCAAAACTAGGTCCTGCTTTCCAAGATCCAGCCAACTTGTCGTTGACAGCGCTCGATATCTCCGCATATAATGGAGGGGCGGTTGCCCGGTTAAATCAATAAGTTATGCTTCCATTTTATCCTAGAGTGCCTAATAGCAGTCCAATGGGGATCCAACATACTATTTTGGATCCCCTCTCGACTCTGTTGATTGGTGTGAGGTGTACCTTGTTATCCGTGACTAGTAGATTTTTTGCCTTCGATAATGAGGAATTATTGACTCAAAGTTGCATGACAGGAATGAAATGAGCGAGTATTTATGACCCGGAAATGTCTAATGACCGAGATATCTAGGCGAGTTAGCGCCCACAAGGTGATTGCTTGCTCTTGACCCTAGTGGACAACTTTAGAGTCTCAGCTACGCGATGGCAGAGAATCCTTCCGCCCTCTCCTTGGAAATTCTAGAGCGCGTAATTGACCTCATCGACTCTCATAGTGCATTACAGGCCTGTAGTTTAACTTGCCATCAGCTTCTTCCCCGCAGCAGAACGAATCTCTTTCGAGTTGTGACTCTCAGCAGTCCCGGCCACATATCCTCATTCTCAAATCTTCTAGTTACATTTCCACATATTGCTCCCTATGTTCTGCATCTAGGTTTCATCGACCTTCAAGCTCACATATACCCCGAGGAACGTCTGCTCTCCATCCTTTCGAACCTGAAGGGAACTTTGAGAACAGTCAGTCTACTTCAAAAAAAATTTCATGGTTTGGAATGGGCCCATCTCCCACTGTCTCTTCAAGATGCTTTCGCAGGGTTATGTACATCACCTGGGTTTGAGGGCATGGACTGCCAATTCTACGGCTCGTGTACTCAAGCATTGGCCCAACTTCCGGCAATCCGACATCTGGACTTATACAGCCATCGAGAGATATTCAGAGAATCGCAAGCAAACATCAAAGCTATTCCGTTGGAAAGCCTTAGAGTCTCATTTGTGACATACGAGTCATATAGCTCCCATTCTGCCAGCCGTCGAGATCCTGTTCAGGACCTTTTGGACAAGGCTCCACTCCTTGATCTGACGCGCCTTCGAAAACTCGTTGTGGACCCAAATATCTCAAGCCGGCTTGATCTAATAGGACGAGCAGAGCGGCCAGAAGATGATGAGGACTCGGGCGATGACGATTCTCTCGGTGCGCAAGAACCGAGTACGTCTGGCCCGTGGATTACTGCACTTTCAAGAGCTGCCTCTTCTACTTTGGTAGAATTGTACTGGGAAATTGGCGCTCTTGACACTTCCCGTACGTCCAAGTTTGTCTAACACATTCATGGAAACCTCAAACATTAATGCCCGGCACTACTAGGTCCTGCAATTCAACTAAATGAACTTCTTTGCCTGCAAAATTGTCATTTTGGCTTCAGTCACGAACAGGATCGTCCATCATGTTCTGCTCGTTGCGAGATGCTCCTGAGCTTCCTGAGTACACGCCTTCCCCTAGACCCGATTCAAAATTGTGCATTCTCCTTCCTAGCCGGTGATATTCATGATAGCGCTCTTCCCCAGTTTATTCGTGATATCAGTGAAGCGCGGCATGTGAAGATAGGATTCCTACACCGAGGAGCTCTGTCTCACGAACCAGCCCAGCGCTATTCGATCGTGAACCAAGCATATATAGAGCTACAAGCTATCGCTCAAAGCAGGAGCGAATACTGTGACATTGAGGTCATCGGCCCAACCAGTGCGTTACCCATTCATTCCCCAGCCATGTTTGCGATTTAAATTCTTACGCATTGTAGCACCTTTTGGTTCGTGGATTGAATTGAGAACGCGGAGACCATATGGTCATGTTATTACGGATGAGTCTTAAGGAAGGTTAGTTGGTGATGTGCTTTGAAGGATAGCGGTCGCCCATGCTCTAATCTTTCTGGCCATATCTGTGAGTTAAATCTATTATTCGACTATGGATAATTCATTTAACTTTATGTTTTCGAACAGTTTCTTCTACATCATGCAGGCTTTTCAACCAAACATCCCACTTGAGACTCCTTGTCCAATAAGAGAAATTAATTGATAACTTCATTCATTCGGATTCAAAACTTCAGTTTGTTGTTCATAATACGAGTAAAGTAATTTGATTGTGCCCATATGAATGTGGTGCGTAGTTAGTCCCATTCAGGTCTTAACACGAGCTTGTAAATACTGGGAAACATGAACGTCTTTGTTCCCATGCTCAAAGTGCTCCTGTGAAGGACACTAGAGTGGCATGCTATACAAATGAGGCATAAATTTCAATAAGCCATGGCTGAAATGGATAACTAGGGTACCTTCCTGTCTGGATTCTCGTTGATGGCCTGCTCAACACGATGCCACAATTCCCTCCAACAATTCCAAAAGGAACGGCCAAAAATGGCTTTCTCTGGGGTGAAAAGCGGATGTTTATTCGTATAAGTCAAGATTACTACTCTTGAGTCCAGGAATTGCTCAATGATACGCTGGTGCCAATTGTACTTTTGAGCATATCTGGGAGGAGGAGCGAGGACCATGCAAACAAAGGATTCTCGACCAAGAAAGTCGCGAACCACTTCCGCAGAGTGACTATTACCGAAGAGGGCATCATTGTAGAAGTAAAAGAGGTGTGTGAGGTTCCGGAAGTGGAGGCAATCTGAGTGCGGGCCAAATAGACCACTAACATCAGGAATGCACACAAATTTCTTCATTGTAAAGCTCGAGATTAGTGGTTCCTTACGGTCCGTTAGTTGCTTTAAAATGGTAATTGTTTCTCGCTCATCTCGGACGATGAGCTCCTGCAGCGAATGAGACAGGATTTCTCGAGCCTCTAAGCTGGTGAGGCCGTGTGATTTCCACAGGGCCAGATGAGAAAGGTGGGTGTAGAGATTAGTCGGTAAGTCAAGTCCGAAGCCACCATGAGATTTAAGCCGTCTGATGAGAGATAGGCTGGAAGGATCTGCTGAGTTTTCAAGATGATGTTGAGCCACAACACCATCTGAAATCGCTGTTAACATGTCATTAGCAGTATCGAGAGTGTGGTAAAGTTCTGGAAGTAGGCTTGGAATGCGTATGCATAAGCCACAAGTTCTGTCTGCAGACAATTCGCTTACCCAGTATGGATGCGTCGAGCAAGGAGCAGCAATCTCAAGGTACAGCCAGGATAACTCGTCGCATGCTGAAAAATCTCGAAGAGAATCTCATCTGGAAGCTCAAAACTCTGCCGGGAGAGACGATCGTTGCCACTTGAAGCCATGTTGGCGATACGGAGCTAAGCAGCTGATTGGTTGCTGACTCTTTTCCAACTTTGATCACCGTTTTCACCTTCCCTCTCCTGTATCCCTGCCCCTCATTTATTCGCTCTTTTAACCACCAATAGTTCATTTCCCAACCTCTATTCTGCGTGTCACTTCTCGAATGGCTTCAGAAAACCCCACTTTTAGCCCTTACCATCTCCAAAACTCTGTTTGGGATTCCACAACATCAAGCACATGGAAGTATATTTCCCATTAATTGTATTTGATTTGAAGTTTATTTTGTTTATTAAGGCGGTCATAACTTTGATTATGAGCAGAAGTATCCGCCCAACCCTGAAGGTGAAGAGGTGGGTGACGAACCACGGGTCTGGACAACTTACCTAGATGAGGCAGAGTCTTATGACCATGATATGTTTCATGGATTTAGAGACACGATTGACTCCTTACTTGTTCCCGTGAGTATTTTTAATTAGCCCGAATAGACATGTGCTCATGTGTTTTCTGAAGGCTGGTCTCTTCTCTGCTGTAGCTGCGGCTTTCATTGTACAGACAAGCCTGATTTCAATCAACTGGAATTCGTTCTCCAACTCTATCAAAAAGCACTCTTACGTACCGGAAGGGCCAGAAGTGGAATGCAGACCGCGCCTGGTTATAGTGTTTTCGGCAGCAACTCAGACGACCACTACAGCTGATGCCTGGATTAATGACCGCCTCTTGGCTAGTCTTTGCCTTTCCATGAAGATGGCCTTGCTTGCGGTTTTGGTCAAACAATGGTGCCAAGTACGTCTGGGCTTGAATGAATCTCAAACTAGCTGACGAATTCCAAGGCTCACACCTCTATCACTTTTGGCAGTATTGGAGACAAAGCCTCATCATAGGCGTGAAAATTCATATTTTCTTGGTCGATATGACCATTGGAATCCGGAATGGTGTATATTTTCTTTGTCTTCTAGCCAAAGCCTACGCGCCAGTAAACCATTCAGAGTGAGGTATTAGATGGATCTCTGCTCCAATGAAGTATTTTACTTCTTAAATCAATAGTCCGTATCGATAGCATCCTAGTAATGACCGCCAATCGTTCCAACATTTCTTCTACCAAACCTTGAAAAGTCCTGAGATACCAAATGAGCTAACGGAAACCTGTCCTCGATGTACAATTGTGTATTCTGGGCCTCTTAGGCATAGCGCCGGAAGACAAATATCATGATTGTACCATTTTGGTTCCATGGGACGACAGAAACGGATAGTAATACCAAAGAGAATATTGCAAAATAGAATACTTTCCTAGGCGATGAGCGAAGGGTAGTCAAGTACATGTACTTGTTTTAAAAAAAAAAAGCAAAAGAATTTTCACTCCAAAAGTCGGCGCTGTTCTGGGCGAGAATTATACAGGGATCTCGCAGCACCCCAAAAAGACTCGCTCTCTGGCACCTTCCCTTCCCAAAACCTGGCGGCCTTATTCCCAAAGGCTGGCTGCTGTAATAGCGAAGGGTTGTGCGGCATCCCTGGTTCCATTGAGAAGACAAATCGTGGATCCACCCGGCCTGATACGAGATCCTCATAATCAGGGCTCCCGGAGAACCGTCTGGAACATGAGAATATAATCAGGCTTATGGTAGGATGGATGGAAGCGCTAAGATCTGTGAAATATCGACGCATCATGGACAGGTCATCGGGAAAAACATAAAGTAGAAGAGTGATCTGATTTAAATGGGGCATTTGAGATGACGCCGCACCCTGGAATATCACATTCCAAGAGTTGTAGGTGATATGAGTGGGCATGAGAGACCGCAAAGATTGAAAAAGGGGAGAATTGAGATCCGCAGAAGTCATATCTTTAAAATTACACTGCAAATGCTTGAGAGACGGGGCTGAGATCGCCAGTAGACCCCTGGGAAGGATGGACAAGGAAAGTGCAACAAGATTCGTGCAGGACCGTAGTGCGATATCCACAAGAAAATGGAAATCATGCTCAGGGATAGGACTCGTGAGGAACTGAATATGTTTCTGCCAGCGAAGGATGCGGGAAGAAGCGTGGGGAGAGCACATTGCCTCGATTGCATGACCTCCTCGAGGTCTAGCAAGAGGATCGAGTGAGACTGGATATTGAGGGAAAATAATATGCCTAAATCGTATCGTATCCGCACTAATACGGAATGTCATCATTTGGTTCTCCAAGAAGGCTCCAACCACTTACATTGATTGAATGTCATGGGAAACAAGCGTCAAGGAACGCCAAGTGGCATCATCGGAGGCTGCCTTCTGAACAATAAGTTCGATGATTTCAAATGGCAGAAGTCGCATGACAAGAGGCAGAAGAACGTTAAGAAGGTTCTGTCCTTGCGTGATGGGAGTCAGAAGCCAAGGGCAAAGTGCCCAGACGCCCCAACGTTCCACTGTGGTCTACCACACATTCCCCTTAACATAGACAGAATACCAGAAAATTCGTAAGTTTTAATTCATACGTAACCGTAAAAGTACATTGAGCCTCCTATGAAGATAAAGGTGGACAGAGGCATTTGGATCTTAAGTATGTTACTTCATGAAAAGCATTTATTACAGACGTAAAGACATCTTAAACGACATAACGGAAGCCTGTAATTTAATACATCAGTACACTAGATACCAAGGATAGAACAGAGATATAACGTACCAGGAGCCAGATCATGCAATTTAATAACATCGAGGACGGTTCCCTTTGGTGGAGGAGGGCCTTCAACTTTGTCCCTCCTGCGATTCTCCCAACGGAAGTAAGCACTGAGCCCAAGCGCGATGCACATAGCGAACAGGGAGAAGGCCAAGTTGACACCGAAGCTGTTGTATAAATATTTGTCAGGAACTTCCCAGTCGAAAATAAGTAGAGAAAAACAAAAGTACCCTTTTATCCACTTGGGACCCTCCTTAGTCGGGAAAATGAAAGACGCGAGGATAGATAGACATTGACCAACAGAGTTCAACAAGCCAAGACCAGTTGCTCGCTGACTTTGAGAACCACTGTTGTTGCTGACCCAACTCATAATCAAAGGGATGGCTGCATAACCACCAATGACACAGCAGAACGTAGCGAAGTAACGTGCGTGAAGGTTCTTCTCAACGGTGAGAAGGATAATCCAACCGATGGAGGAAATGGCGAAGACGGATGCGGTCGGGATACCGCGAGACTGGAGCCTGTCGGAAATCGAAGCAACCAAGGTCATAAAGACTAGGGCAACAGCGTAAGGAGGGACAGTGTAGAGTTGAGCGTCGGCGTTGGAGTCTGCAATTTCTGAGTTTTGTAAGGAAATAACAGCGGTAAAGAGACTTACAGCCTAAGCTCTTGATAATGGTGGGTAAGAATCCGGAAACAGAACCGAGGCAGAGGTTCATGGCACTGTACATGATTGCAAACACATAACTCTTAGGGTCGGTGAGGCAACGCGTGACACCATTCCAATCGATTCCGGTATGACCTTCACCGAGCGAATCTTCGTTAAGCCGAGTATGGATAATTGTGCGTTCATCTTCAGTAATGTAATTGGACTTGTCCGGGCGGGAAGGCAGGAAGAAGAAGATAGACACGGCGAGCACGAAAGACGGGACACCTTCAATGATGAAGAGGTATCTAAATGGATGAAGTGAGTAGGAGCATACAGTGAATACACTGTGAACGCACCTCCATGTGTCAATGGATGACTTGATATGCTGAACACCATACGCCAACAAACCACCAAAAGCTCCGGAAACAACGCCGGCACCAATGAACAATGCAAGTCGTTTGCCGACCTCATCCTTCTTGTACCACATAGAGTAGTACAAAGCGACAGCTTGACCGAACAGAGCTTCTCCCTAGCACGGCGATTAGTCAGAATATACTAGACTATAAGGGAAAACTCACAATACCAATGAACAAACGGCAAACGATGCTGCAGCGATGATCAATGATGTTATCGAAAGGGGGAAAAAAGTGAATCACTCACACTCCGGGGTAGTTCTGAGCTCCGGCCATACAAGCAGCAGCAGTCGACCAGATAACAGCTCCCAATGCGATGGAGTTGCTCGGAAGCCATTTCTTAGCGAGGAGAGTCCCAGGAATGGAGAGCGCAATGTATGTCTACAAAAATAGATCAACTTCTCGAATTCTTTTTTTCTCGGGATGACCAAGGCTAATACGCACGACGTAGAACATAGTCAGACACACAGAGTACTTGGTATCATTCGATCCCAAGAGGTGGGAAAACAAGCCTTGAAGTTTTGCATTTCCCAAATTGCCTCGGTCAAGGTAAGCGGAGAGCTGAAAGAAGACCTCTGATTAGTTTGGGGAGAAATAGCAAGGATCGTTGACTGACATAGAGCAACGCAGTGAGAGGGAGGATCACGACGTCCAACTTTCGCAAAATCCTTCGTTCTTGCTCTTTCAGTCCCTTCTGGTGATCCAAACCAGTCGTGGAGTTAGCATAAGCTGAACCCTTTTCGGTGTCGCCAGCCGTAGTGGAGGCAGCCTCTTCGAAGCGTGTTTGCTGCTTCTCAGTATCAACTGGGGAACTCATAGTGGAGGTGAGAAGAGAAAACCGCTGGCAAAACGATGAGGCTTCCAAAATGTCCTTTTCTTAGGCCATCCCGACCGCGTTTTGCGGGGCACCAATCATGCTGGTTATTCGGATCGGAATCCCGGAAGCTCATGACTGATGCCAAGAGCTTCGAACCAGTCTCGTTCTAGAGAATTGCAGAAATATCCAGCAAGACGAGGAAGAAAAGTCGACCATGGACGATGTGACATCATCAGCACTAACGGTCACACTTCGCCCAGCAACAGAGGTCTCTACTATGGCGGAGTGTGAATGCTGGTTAGCCGACGGAAGACACCAAGTTTTGGGCCGCCCATAGCCTGGGGTTCCCGGAACCCATCAGGGTCACTGTGAAAGGGGATGGAGATTGGGCTGCGCAAAAATAGGAAGCGTGGATTCTGGGTCCAAAATATCTCGCTAGCCGATTCGAAAAATATTTAGTCGCTTCTTCTAAAGCATGGGAAGAAGTTAAGAACCAAATCTTCGAGGACCTACACGGTCAAAAAGATCAGGAGGGCAGACCCGTGGTACTTTCCCCCTGGATTGCTTCTGTGCGTTATCGAAACCTGGGACACACATTCCATGTATGCCGTAACTAATCCCATTCATAAAGGTCAACTGATGTTAGTGATCGAATGTGTAGAAGTCTAGACTAGGAACACAAATCAGTAAGTTGGCGGAAAGACCAAAAAAAAAGGTGAATCACTGCTACACCGTTCTTGTATTTGTGACACACTTATCCTACCGGTTCAGATTCCAGAAGTTTTGCTCATCTCATGTCCACACAGACTAGGAGAGAATGCTTTGGTACACAAACGCGAGACGCTCATGCGTGCTGTCGGCACCGTACTATCATTGCGGTCAGAATTACTCGTTCTTGAACTACGCTCTATAGATTTTTTTGTATCGCATCTAACTCTTCAACCTCAATGAGCCAGTTATGAGAAGAGGTCAAAGTTCTTTCACCAGTAAGCAGAAGCGCTGGCGACCCGTCTCTTGATCCTCTCTATCATGGCGATGCGAGACCTCGCAACAGAACTTGTCTCAGAGATTGTTTCCATCCTTTCTAGCGACTTGGAGTCTCTAAAAAGTGCTATCCTCGTCAATCGCCAGCTCAGCGTCGTCGCCCGCAGGATAATGTTCGATCGTTACTGGGTGCGCATACCCTCATTCTTAGGCTCCCATAATACGCGAGGACCCAGGAGTCACCAGTTCCACAGTCGACGAATTACGGATTTTTTGTCCCTTCTGGATCGTAGCCCTGACTTGGCGTGCTTGATTAGGCGTCTTCGGTTGGACAGAGTTCACCTAGCCCACCACCACGAAGGGCTTGCCGCCGCCCTCGGGGAATTCGTGAATGTCCACCACTTCGAAATCCATGGGAGTCCCGATGCCTTTGATAACTAGATGCGCGCTCCACACTCTCTCCAAGACGTCTTGCTCAATGTCATATGTCCTAGCCTCACCACGCTCATCATTTCTACAAACATATCGCACTTGCCCTCCAACCTCTTAAACTATGCCCCTTTGTTGACGTATCTGGAGGTTCAAAAACCATTGGGGCTTCAGCCCGGCTTGACAATCGATCAGAGACCAGCTGCCTCAACGAAAATTCGTCAACTTACGCTCAGGATCGGGGGCTCCTTGAAAAAACCAGAGACCCAAACTTCAATTCTCAGACTCGTGAAAGGGCGAATCGATACAACACTTGCGCTCACAATATCCTATTTTCATCTTCATGACTCTCAACTTCTCGTCCAGGGTCTTGGCCGCTGTGTTCAGCGCCTCTCCATATTGAGACCACCATGTACGGTTTTATGCCATCTCGATACCATACCATCTTCTCATATTGTGTTTTGTCTTTTATCCAGGCACGACCATCCCTTTCCGATCTCTACCTGTCCTTCAAACCTTATCCGTCGAATTAGCAAGTGATTTCATAGGACCAATCATGTGTCTAAATAAATCCTTGCAAGATCAGAGTCATCTTCCCCTATCGAACCTCGTTTTAACATTTCCGGGGTACCCGTTCTACGAGCGTGACCCCAATTTGGGAACGAGGAATTTATATGAAAGGTTGGACGCATATCTCTGCACCTCATGCAACGACTTCAAATCACTTCATGTGACATTCAATATGGAACGAACTAATGCAACTGTTTCGGAGAAATCGTGTGGTGAAGATTGCGGGTGGAGCAAGTTCAAAGCATTGTTTCCCCAGTGTTTGGAGATGGGAATCCTTTCTCTTGAGGGTGAGAATCCCGGCGCTGGGCTTCGTCTTTAATAAAATATATCTAAATCATCTTTAAAGATTCTTATTAACTGAGAGTAAATATTGATGTCTTTGACAACCATCATTTTGATACCTGCTTGCTTCCTGCCTCCACCTTGCCTGAATGCAACCTGAAGGCTCGATCCCCCTGGAGATTGTAGAACATGTCGTTGACTTTCTACCTCAAAAGCGAGATATAGCTGCCTGTGCTCGAGTTTCCCCAGGATTACTCTTTTGTACCCGAGCCAAACTATTCGGAATCATCACTCTGATGAGTAGTCAGGATATTCAATCCTTCCACACTCACCTTTTGTGGGCGCCTCATCTCATTCCATTTGTTTCCCATCTCGGTGTTCTTAACGTGGAGCAATGTTTCCGTGGTCAACAGGTGGCCACTATCGATATTCTCACCAAAATCCTTTCCATGGTGAAAGGAACCGTCAAAACAGTGACATTCTTACACAGGTCATATCATGGTTTGCGGTGGAATCGTCTCCCTGGAGATCTCAAAATGGCTCTTATTGAGATAGCCAACGACCCTACCTGTGAGGGCATGGATCTTCAATTCTATGGCGCATGTGCCAGTGCAATCCAACGACTACCCAAGATCCGCCATTTGGACTTGTACAAACATGAAGAAGTGTTTTCATCCTCATCTTCGAATGTGATTCCACTCTGTCTCCAGAGCTTTCGAGTTTCGTTTTTACTGAGCGAATCCCGGGACACTGCGAATCGGAACGCACAACAAGACTTATTTGGCGCACGGCCTCTCTTTGACTTCTCTCATCTTGAGACGTTAGTTGTCGACCCTAACGTCGAGTTTCGTTTGTCTTCAACCCCCACACGGACTACCCGCACCTCTGCCTCTGGTCTGTGGGTAACGCTCATTGCACGCACAGCTTCCACAACTCTGGTCAATTTATATTGGGAGATTGGAGCGCTTGATACTACAGGTATGTGATCTAATTTTCTAATGTTATACCCACCGGCTCAACTAACCCTTCGATTCGAAGTCCCGGATATACGCCTCAGTGAATTACCTAGCCTAAAAAATCTAAACATTGGATTTAGTGCAGAGTCCAATCAACCTGAATGTTCAGCTCGGTGCGCAATGCTCCTCCAGTTTCTTCGTTCACGCGCACCACTCCAACCGATCTGTTATGCATCCTTCTCATTTGAAGAACGCGACCTTGAAGACAAGGCACTTGTGTTTTTCATTCGGGATCTGACCGGTGTGATGAAAATTTCGATTAAATTCACCCACTCATGGAAATGGTCACCCCCATACAAGGAGGAATTTTCTGCTTTGCAGGAGGCAGCAACGGCAAGGGCTGATTGTTGCGTTCAAGTAGTGGACCATAAAAGTGAGCTCTAATCTTATCCTTCGTCTTCAGTCTAGCCTTATTGTGGTATTCTTGTGAACAGAGAATTTTGGGAGCTGGGTAGAGATTCGCAGTCGCCGTCCCTATGGACATGATGTTCTGGACGGTAGAATGTACGGCTAAATCGACGAAACGCTTGATTGCTGCCAAGATGATCGGCTCTTAAAAAGGCAGTGGATGACTAGGACCGGCATTGCGTCAATTAAAGGCTTAAAAGTAAAAGTGGCGTACCGTTGTCGGCTTGGTCATAGAGATGTCATTTTAGAGAGCCAAAGTTTTGGGGGTAGACATATCTACATTATGTACTAGTGCTGCCTATTACTATAAGCATCAGAAGTCACCAAGAGCATGTCAAATGCACGGTTTGGTCGGCACGGACGAGGTTTTGACCTGATGGGGTGGGCGCCGTTTTGATAAGCAACACCCTTTGCTCCGCCATGCCATTATTGAATTTGGTGGACGAGCTTCTCACTGAGATTGTGACCTTCGTTGAACCCGATCTGCAGTCGCTGATGATCGTGTACCTATAAAGTAACTACAAAATAAAGAGATAGTTAGTAAAGATACGGGTTAAGAAAATGTGAAGCAAGCGAGTGTGTTTTTGAACGATAGCCCACTCTCCTGAGTGAGACACTTGTCTAAGGGCTTAAGGAATCGATCGTCGAAGCGGGGGAAGCTAAATTTCTTGATTCTCTAGTACCTACACTACGCACTTATATAGTAAATGAATCCTTTCCGCAGTTCTTGAGGCAATACTGCCTCTTCCTAGCCATAACATAGGTATACGTAGTAGTATATAGGTTAACGCAGTCTTCCGTAGTCTACATAGGTATCCGTAGCTTTATAACTACGCCCGGAGTCAAGGCTGAGCGTGCCCAGTACAACAAAGCGCGACCTTCTTATCTCCTATGTCCGACTCGCGAGTGCTCCTCCTTGTCCCAATTACTCAACTCCGTACGCTCACTTCCTCGATTAACCAACTATACCAAGACCTTCCTAATAGTCTATAGAATACGGGGAAATAGCCCGCTTAGCCATATTGTACAATATATTGAATTTACGAAGCCGAAAAGTCGGCGGTGTGATCACCTCCTCCCTACTTGAATGTGAACTCTCCGTAGTTCACTCGTTCTTCTTCATCTAACCTGCCCGAATCGTGTGAATGAACGTTAATGTCGAAAATTTTTCACCCAATGCTTGAGTCTCCGCCTTCCTTTTTCATATCTCGTTTGAAGTCCCCCATTTCATTTCCACTTGTCTAAATCATTCACTCCGCAGCTTCTATTAAACCCTTTCCCACGAATTGAGGCCGAACTTACGAAACAAACGAGTGATCAGTTCGTCTGCCTAATCGGGTCGTCTCAATTATCCTGGCAATTCCTCTTCTTCTCCGCTCGGATTTCCCACGTCCTTCTTTTTTAATAGAACTTGTTCCCTTCCAAATCGTCACGGGTCGTCACAATGTTTCGTATCCTTAGCCTATTGTTCCTCCAATAAGGAGTGGTACCTGAACGGGAATGCTAAGAACTGGTCGTTCCATTATTTTGGCCAAATTTTTCCTAATACAAGGTTGTTTCATAAGTCTTGAAGCTTCTCAATCTGATTTGCGAAATGTTTGAACCGGTGCTACCGACTCCTAGAGTGATTCTCGATGTGTGTGGCCGCGTCTCTGATACTCAAATACTGAAGCTCTTTTGGCTTGATCTCGCGATGATTCTCGATATATAGTTTCGTCTTGTTAAGATTTGTCCTCTCGTATCCACAAAATCCCAGTTAAAATGAAAATTTTTGAATGTCTCGATGCTGTTCTTCTGATTTCTCGATGTGGACTCCTTTGCTCGGCTATATCCTGTTCCTCTCTATTCTAGCGTTCTGCTTCTCTGTCACTTGTCCTTGTCTATGATGGCTATCCTCTCCTTGCTCACCGCTTTGTGAAATTCTGGGCAAAGGGCCCGCTTCTAGGGTTTCAGCAGTCGCTTAAAAGGTGCGGTATTCATTCTCTTTCTCTTCACTTCATTCACTCAACCTCTCCCAACCAACTCTTCAATAACTTCTCCTGTCTCCTCGATGTCTTCCACCATCTCCAATCTCACTAACCTCATCAACGTCGTTACCAAGAACGAGGATGAACGTCCTGCGCTTGGTTTGTTCTATCCTCATGCTCTTCCCGATGTCTTCGCCGCTCGATTACGCTTTGTCGAAGATCTCTTTACCGCTATCATTCAAGTCATGCCCAATGGTGGAGGCTTGTGCAACGAGAACCTTGCGATGTGGGGACAATGCTTTGCCATTGCTTTCGTAAGTGTTCTTTTTCGCTGTGTCCATACTGTTACCTAACCATTTGTATCTAGGATGCTATCGTTGCATCTCATAAGGATGCTCGAAGTAATGAACTTGACCATTTTATCACTGTTCATGACGTTAAAGAACAATTCCTTCGTTGTTCTAAGGTGCTCGATACACATGGTTCGACATCTTGGCTTGTTTGGGGGCGTCAAGTGATGCCGGATCGCTATGCAATGTTTGTTGACACAGTAAGAGCTTCATTACGCTCCATTCCTTGGCTGACTCGCTGATAGATGGACCTCATTGCTGGTATCGACGAGAACCGTCGCTTGAATGGCGAGACTTGGTCCCATTCCTACGATCTATTGACTCAAGAGATTGTGGGTAAAGTACCGTCTGTTGCATTGGATAGGATTCGGAGCGTCATTGAAGAGGCCCGCTTTCGTCGGTCTGCCGCTCGCTCCCTTTCGATAACTGATGGCTCCGAGCTGGGGAGTTCTACTGACTCTCTCGTTCCTTCTAACGATGGGTATTCTCCTACCTCCTTTCATGCTGACCTTGTCAAGTGTCCTCCACCTCCTCCTCTTGTTACTGTACCGCTCCCAACTGTGGATCCTCGATTGAAGCCTTTGCCTCCTTCACCGCTTTCTTTGTCTTCAGACTCCTTCAGCTCTCGGGACCTCAATATTCATCCTCCTTCCTTAAAATCCATCTCATCTTCCTCTTCTTCGAGTCTCTCATCTTCTTGGTACACAGATGGTGACGTCTCCGACACATCCTCTAACTCATCCATGCCAAAGCTTTCGTCGCTCCCAACTTCTTCTACAACTCCTGATGTTTCGTTTAACTTCGATCTCCGCCAAGTGACTCTTACTCATCTACCTCTTGATCAGGAGATTACAAAGCCTCCTACGGTACGTTCTCTTCTTTATTTCTTCTATATTCACGTCTAATCACTTCCTAGTGCGGTAACTGTTCCAATCCGATGTTTTGTTACTTCTACATCTTTCCCGAGGATCTTCGCTCATCTGCCTTTTGTACCTGTTGTTTACATGGTAAAAAGGTCTGCATTGGGCGGGTTCGACGTCTTCATGAGGAGCAGACAAAGTTCTATAAGGACTCTGTTCCGGATATCTTCCATCAACTTGGAGAAGCCTGGACCGAGTGGTACATTAACCACAAGGCTAAAAGTGATGTACTGAGGACACTTCGGTCCGATGTCGAAGAGATATTGGATGTTTCAATTGCCTCTCGTTCGAAAGAGCTGACTGACTATTATATCAAAGACTCGTGTTTGTTTGATCTCTTTCTTTGCTTGTTTGTCTTCTGATCCTTTCTTTAGTCATGGAAGTCCTTCGTTCCTCTCGTATTGACGCCTGTATCCAGTATTTGAACTTGCTGGAGGACATGGAGAAGGCTCACAAAACCGATCTTCCCAACTTCTCCGAAGATTTGAAGGCTACACCAATTGAACAGTACTACAACACCATCTCTTTTGTTCGCTCTGCCAGTCCTTCTCCTCCTGCTGCTTCTCAGGTTTGTCCGACTCCAGCTTCCTCTCCTACTTCCTATGGTCCTAGTTGGCTTGGCGGTGACCTCGTTGAGTCTCCTACCACCTACTAATCTTCCTTTCTGGTATGTACATATATTAAACTATCGTATTTATTTTTCGAACTCTTGTATTTATCAACTTCCGGACAATTCCACTATGCCTTCTTGATCTGTACCTATTTATCCTTTTGTTTCGTACACTATTTATGTATTTATTTTCGATCTTTGAACCTCTATTTATTCTCCAAATGGACATACTTTTGTGTAATACAATCACGCAATTTGTAACTCTGTGTGAAACATGCGTGAAACCTCGATGAATTTTTGCGCGGCCAGCAGCCTTCCTCCTCCCTACTTGAAAACTGAACTCTCCTGAGTTCTCCCTCTTCTCTGAGGACTTCTGTATTCATGGATAGCTTGTGTCTGCTCCTTCTCACGGTCTTTGCTGCGATATGGGGAAACCGGAGATTTGGGGTGTGATCTTCACAGAGTTATGGAGAGTTCTGTAAGGCAGCTACTGCCTCTGGGTAGGTTGCAAAGTCTTCTTCTAGGTAGTATGTATCCTACAAAACTATAGCTGTGGAAGTATTGGGCCATCGGGAGTGAGGGTAGATGAAACAAGGGGGCAATTGGTCACTGGAGGGCCTGAGGGAAGCGTAGAGATAAATCGAGGTGTTTGTATTGAATATATTGGGAGTGTAAATGGAAGCAGAAACAAGGACAAAGGAGATGGGAGACGGCTTAGAAGATATGGCAAAGTGGAGGCAGAGTTGCGAATACATCGTGTCTGTGAGGGCGTGACACGGAGCACTATTTCATACCCATCCTTTCATTTTCTTCCAACTTCCTCGCTTCTTCCACATATGTAGTCAATAAAAATGTTCTTGTGGTCCATTTCTTCGTAAATAATATAAATAATCCATCGATAAAGTCCTTATGTGACCGGGTCGTCTTGGGGTATATCTTGATCAAAGTCAAACTCAAGTTCATCATCTCCTACTGCTTCCTCTTCCTCTCGTACTCGTAGTTCTTCTGTAGTTATGTCTATATAGTCTTGAAGATCCGGAATCACAATCTGTTTCCGCGCTTTATATGGCAATACTCGGAATTGTGCGACTGGAGCCTTGAAGACCGATCCGTCCATTTCTGCAATAATGTAGGCACCTCCTCGATTCCTTGATACTACCACACAAGGTCCAATGTAGCGTTGTTTAAACTTGCGACTAAGACTCTTCTCAACTAATGTGTTTCGCACTAAAACTAAATCGCCACGCTTAAAGTTGTAGTCCCTGATGTTATTGACGTGGTCCTTCTCAAATCGGAGTGCTGCCTTAATGCGTGAAGACAGGACTTTGTCTCGGATTCGTTCTAAGTCTTCTTGACGCTTCTGGAAGGAACGGGCTCGATGAGTGATGAGCTCTTCTGTAGTCATTGGACCAGTTGGAGGGTCAATCAACCAAGTCGCTTCGGTGAAGTCCAAAGGAAACAACGGCTCGATTCCATGTGCCGCTCTATAAGGTGAACAACCCATTCCTTTCTTCACAGTAACACGCTCAGCCCACCACATTTGCATCATATGGCGTGGCCATTTCGTTTCGTCACCATTAGATAGCTTCCATAGAGTCTCTCTAACGTCGTAATGTTTGCTTTCGATGACTCCTTGCGCTTGAGAATTGTAACCAGAGACTCGGATACTGTGAAAATGGTACCGTCGCTTCAAAAGCTCAGCCGCTGCAATGAATTCCTTTCCATTGTCCGTAACAACTTCATGAATTCCACCCCAACGACAGAAGACTTCCCACAAGAAATCAGCGACTGCCGCTGTCTTGTTGTTTCGCAACGCTTTCCCTTCTGGATACGAGTAGGTACTACATCTCCCATGTATAATGTAACGAAATCCTTGGGCGTGGGGCATGAGCATAATATCTACGTGGAACTTCGCAAATAACGGCGGTGGCATAGGTACTAATGGTGGAATCTTCAATTTGAAAGTCGTCCTAAGTTGACACGGATCGCAAGTGCGTATGAACCAACGAATGTCTTGGTGCATTCCAGGCCACCATACTCGCATCGTGAGGAACTGAGCAACGGGCCAAAAGCCTTTGTGACCCATGAAATCGTGAGCTTGGCGCATAATTGGCATTCTACGGTCAATCTGGATAACGATTTTGTGCTCTCCATGCACTGAATCCTTCTTTACAAGTCCTCCGCTTTCTCTTCTAACAAATCCTGAAGCATAGCGGTAGAACCGCTTGAACTCTTCTGTCGAATCTACTGGAATCTGAAGGTCTCGAAGGAACTTCTCAACGACAGCTAACCGCTGGTCTTCCCAAATTGCGTGCTCGCTTCTGGGGAACCGTAAGTAGTCACTAAGGTCTTCCTCTGTGTTTCCTATTGTAGAATCTGCGTCTAGTTCCTGAATCCTCGCTGATCGGTAAGTAGGTTGTGTCAACGAATACATTTGTTCTACATCATGCGTGAAGCGTGGCTGTTCCGTAGAATTAACAAAATTGAATGCTGTTTCGATTGGATTAGACGAAGGGACACGTGAACGACCTAGATTGATGATGTGCATGAATCCATGCACTTTGTCGATCCAATCCTCGTATTCTTCTTCATTTTCCTCGGGTAGTTCTTCGTCTCCTGGCTGAGGTCGTCGACGAGAGAGACCATCAGGTCCATGCATCGATCCGGGAACGTGTTGCAACTTGAAATGGAATGTAAGGATGCTCACAATCCAACGGTTAATCGAAGCGCTTGGAGAAATATCCGGATTAGATAGCATTCCCTTGATATATCTCGCGTCCACCTCAACGATAAGGTTCCTAACGCCAATAATCCATAGTCTCGAAGCTCCCATTGAGCGATACAGACCGTAAATTTCTAGTTTGGCTTGTGAAAAGCGCGATTCCCGGTCATTTAGCGTAATGGATCCGAATCTACTGAAGAAACGCTTCCTAGGGTTCTCTTCGTCGCACTGGCAAAGTAGGTATCCAATTGCAATGTGAGAAGTGTCCACTGCGAGGACAACTGGCGATTCCGACTTGTAGTTAATGGGCTTAAGCGCTGGACTCGCTAAGAGCGCTGCCTTCAAATCCTCCATTGCTGCAATCTGATCTTCTCCAAACTCGAAAGGTGCGTCCTTCCTTGTAAGCTTTACCAAATGATGGGCCCGATGCGCGAAGTTCCTAATGAAAATGCGACATGTTCCAATCGTTCCAAGGAACGCTCGCACATCCGTAAGATCTGTACACACTCCCCACTTCTTAATCTTCACAACCTTTCCTTCATCCGGTTTACGACCTTCAAACGTGTGATAATGTCCTACTATGTTTGCTTCCGGTACGCACAAAAGAGCCTTCGGGCCGGAGAAAGTTCCTCCAGAGTAAGTCATACGAGTGACTACTTCGTTGATTCTTTGGAACATCTCCCAGACGAATCGTCGAATCCCTGGGTTTCCTTCAATCGTCTCGTAGACTCCTGGCTCCGTCTCGTATCGCGTCTTCGGTCCTTTAACCGGAACATCGTCAATATAAGGTACACAAACATGAGGGATTAGTGGCTGAAGTATGAAAGTAACGTCGTCATGAAAGATAGGTACTGCGTTCGTCCAACCCATAGGTAGTGTGGTCAATCGGACGGCTCCATAAGGTGTCTGTATGGTAGTATAATCGCGTGATCTTTCTCCTAGCTGTCTTTCGTCGTACCCTACAAAAAGATCGAGTATACAATAGCAGGCTAGACCTGCAAACTGTTCAGCGATTTGCTCCGTAAAAGGCGTAACGCCTGATTGCATTATCGTGACGGCATTCAGAGGCTCTAGAGAGTGAACTATTCGTAAGTCTCCATTCTTCTTCATTACACAAAACCATCGAGAGCGATATGTTGCATTAGAAGGTTCATAGACTCCCGCATCTATCTTCTCTTTGACTGCTTTACAGACCCTATCGTAGATTCCTGGTGGAATTGGTATGTTCTTCAAGATCCAAGGCTTGTGATCTACGACCGCCATTTCAACCGGTGGGAAGAAGTCAGTTCGAAAGCTTCCCTTTTGCGTCTCATTCCAAGCAAAACCCTTCTCGTGAAGCATCATGAAATGGTGCATTAGTTTTCGCTCTTCTGGCCAAAGGAAGTCAGTTCCATGAATCTTGTCAATCTTAGCCTTTGCTTCATAGTCGTATCTTCCTGTTGGAATGTAATCTGGAGGTGTCATTGAGAGCTTTGGTAAGAACTGTAAGGGGTCTCCGTCGATCTTCCTAATGATCCGATACTCTTTTGGTAGAGTGACGGCCAATGGTCGAATCTTCTTTGCTACTGGTTTGTATTTCTTCTTCGTCTGGATCCCTTTGTTAACTCCCGGTGTCTTCTCTGTGGTTTCGTAAGTAGTCTCGAACTCTGTAGTAGGTATAGTACTATTGTAAGTAGTTGAATCGTCCGTCCTTGAAACAGTATGTAAAGAATGTGAGTCCTTAAGGAAGCCACGACGAAATTTCGTAAGTAATTGCTCTGCATATGGTAAGGGATGGCATGTATTGGACTGGCTTGCTCGTTGGTGTTCTTGGAAGAAAGTCGTTTCCATAGTCGCACGCTTTTCTCGGTCTGTTTCAGTAGAATAGGTATATGATTGTCCAATATAATCTACAGGCTGATGTTGAATAGTAAAAGCGTCTTCATAATATAAACGGATTTCCTCCTTCGATGGTTCATCTGAGCTAAAAGGACGAATTGCCTCAATACGTAAATTGTCCGAAGGAGTACTCGACAGGTCAAAGGAGAAAATTAATGCTACTGTACCTATATCGTCGTCCTCTAGTTGTCCTTCGGCTTCGGAAAATCCTCGTCAAGCACCGGCTTCTTTTGATGCAATGGATTCTTCCTATCAAATGAAGGTACAGTATACGTCTTCCCGTTGTTTGGGTCAGTAATAGTGACTGTCTGCGATCCATCCGGGAATGTCTTCACCTCGCTCTCGCAGACCCTATCAAACGGTCTTCCCAACAAAACATCGAAAGGTGGGTCCTTTACGACATGGACTTGTAGATAGAGAGTTACGTTGCCAAATGAGAAGGGGACATTGGTAGCCAAACCAAGGGAGCGGTCAATAGTACCGTTAGCGGACTGCATTTTCAAGGTAATGTTTGGGTCGAACATTAGAGCGAGATCTCGAGCTACGTGATCTCCCATACAAACTATAGAACACCCAGGGTCGAGAACTGCGTCAACTGTACATCTTCCTGCAATTGTTGGCCTAAGCGCTCTGATAGCCTCTGACGATACTCCCACAATGAGATCTTCAGGTAATGTCCCGGTAGCATGATACCAAGATAGAATTGGGTCACTAATGACGCTATGGTCATCCAGCGGGTCGTCTTCCGCAAAAGGTAAGTGATCTTCCGTGAATTCGTTGACTGAGACCAAATTAGCGGTCTGTGGAGGTTGCTTTGTTGAAATTCCAATGGGAGGCGGTACAACGGCTACTTTGTGTGGGGTAATTGAGTCCTTGAAAGCTTTCGAGACGTCTGAAGAGATCGAAAAGATCTCTCTTCCTTTAAGTGTCACTGGCATATCAAGCATCTGGTTGACGATTCTCTGAGTGGCATTTGGGTCGTGAATCTTCGGTAAGTTCTTGAAGAGCGGATCGCGTGGTTTTGATCCAAAAGTAGGACCATCTGGTGGAGCATATGGTGGATGCGCAAAGTCCCGGACTCTTGGTTGGTTCCTAGCTCTCGCATTGATCTTCGCAGCATCCTCGGCACTGATATGGTCTTTCCTCTTCTCTTCCACTACCTTCTCTGCTATTGTCTTCCCTGGTCGTTTCTCTTGTTCCTTGGACTTGTCTTCTTGTTGCTCCTGACCTTCCTTGTTGTCAACTTGGGGTTTACGTCCTGCGAGACGGTCACTTCTTCGCAGTACCACCCTGTTAAAACCCTGCTTCCTCTCTTTCAACATAATCTCGTATCGGAGTCTCTTCTCCGCCAAAGGTTCGTCATCGTTCTCTTCCTCATCTGTTACGTCCTCGTTATTCATCATTTCGTATAGAAAAGTGCGTGGAGGTGCACCAGTCGGATTTGATTGAGTAGGTGCGGTACCATGGCCAGGATTTGCTTTGTACCAACTTCGCACCTTATCCTTCATAAATCGACCTTCTATTCCTGCGTGAATGAATCCTCCATTTGCTAAGTATACCCTTCCATTTGAAGGTTCTCGGTAAACCAGCCCGTCTCGGATATCCATCTCAACAGAGGGGCATCGACTAATTCTACAACCTCTCGTTCCACAATAGAGACACTCGTCGTTTCCATTCTGTTGCCAAGGAGGAGTTTGTTGGAAGTTATTGGAAGGTCCATTGGGACCAGTACCATAGTATGAGTTTCCTCCTCTATTGTAATTCCCTTGCTGATTTCCATTTCGTCGATAGGTATCTCCTCGATCTCTCTGTGAGTCTCTCTTAGGCTCATTCCATCTTGGAGGCTCGTTAATCTTCCTATTAAGCTTCTCCATCATCTCTAACAAACGTAAGTTTACTTCTGTCGGCTCTTCCTTTACTCTAACTACTGGGGGGATCGAAACAGGTGGCTCTGTAGGTGCTGGAGGAGCAGGAGGTTGCACGACTGGAAGTTGCGCTTGGTATGGAGCAGAGATTGGAGGGACTGCGACTTGACTTCCTCCGGGAAGAAAGTGTGAGTTTGTTCCGGGTCCTAGATGACCAGGTAGCTGACTCATCATTCCAAAACCAGGTTGCTGGACTGGCCAAACACCTTGCCAAGCCATCGGAGCTGTCGCCATTGGAATCCCACCTGGTAAAATGCTCATAGGTACGTTCTTTGTACTCAATCCCGCCATCATCGTTGGGTTACTTGTTATTCCAGTCCCAGATAACGCCCATTCAGCCGCTGTATACATCTTCTCTAGTTCTACTGCATCTCCAGGTACGTAGTCCGTTACATTCCGCTCGATCCAACCCTTGATAGTCTCTTGGATCATTGGATGGAAGACCGTCATGAAGGCTCGACTGATGTCGGACTTGGAGACTTGGTCATGAGCTGTTAGGACACTAGTAAGGAGGAAGAGTTGACGATAGAAGTTGCCGAGGTCTTCCTTAGTCGCAATTCCACCTCTAGCTTGGTATTGTAGAACCAATGAATTGAGGTCTCCGACTGAATATGTCCGTTTTGCATTTAAATCTGCGCCTGGATAAAATGCCATAACCTCCTTCCTGAAGTCATCAAATGACCTCGTTGCTTCTGCATACGTTGGGACCTTTTCCCATAGTTGTTTTGTGTCGGGATCTACATAGAAGACTGCCCATCCCTTCTTCTGTACTTCTGTTTGCTGAGCATTGTCTGCTGTTGCAGCGTCAAACAGCTTGACAAGATCATCAAAGTACTGCTTTAATGATGACACCTGTGCAGTAACAAACTGAGGGGCTGTCTTCTCGTATCTTCCAGGGAATTTGAATGGCATGTTTCGTTGTATTATACGGGGTGGAATAGTAGGATTGGTTACAATCGGTGGAACGACAGGGGTCTGTGTGACTGGAAGTACGACTGGATTGGTTGGTTGTACGACTAAGTTAGGTAAGGGAAGTGCAATCGATGTGCGGGTGGGAGTAGTATGAGTTGACGAAGAACTTGGGGATGGTATATCGATAGGCGGAGGGCTAACAGTTATCGATCTAAATGGGTCGTCTAATGAAGCTCTCCGTGATATTGGTGTGGTAAGGGTTGGGGAAACTGGGACACTGTAACGTACAGACTGTCTAAATTGGCTTGGACTCGGCGAGGGGCTATTGTTGCGGACAGGGCTCTGAGGTACCGAATGAAAATCAAAATCTAATTCAGTTAGTGTCGGTGAAGCTGATGGACTGGAGGGTTTCGATTCGAAGGCTCCAGGGATTGCTCTGCCCTTGCCTTTTCTGGAAGTCTGTGGAGGAGTGACTCGTAAACCTAAATCAGGGATCTCTCTCGGTCTAGCAGCTTTGTCAGCTCTGGCTTTCGAACGAGTGGTACGTTCGGGCTTTGTATAGATAGGTATCTGCGATGTTGATTGAACTGGAAACGTAGGTAGTGGTCGTGAAATGCCTAATAAGGTATCTAGAGGCGGTGGATTTCTACCCGGACTGTCAGGAATGGCAGACACTTCGTCCCTATAATATTGAAGGCTGTCCCTGCCTTGCCGATTGAATAGGATGCCTGTTTGTCGAACCCTTCGATGGAGAACCGATCCGTATGGCCGATAAAGACACTGAGCGTGGTAACAATAATATTGGCTTCCTTCGGTATGGACAACGTAAACGACAAAGCGGGCACTTTCTCTGTATCTACGAGCGTGGTCGCTTCCTTCTAATTTGGGAAGCTGTTTTGTTAATCGGCCTGGTAGTGCCTCAGGTTGGTCCGCTATTGTGGATCTTCCTTATCCCTTTCGAGAGCAGGGCTATGTCCAAAACAACAAAATCGGTTTGAATGCCTCACGGGGGCAGCCAAAATATGATCGTGTACCTATAAAGTAACTACAAAATAAAGAGATAGTTAGTAAAGATACGGGTTAAGAAAATGTGAAGCAAGCGAGTGTGTTTTTGAACGATAGCCCACTCTCCTGAGTGAGACACTTGTCTAAGGGCTTAAGGAATCGATCGTCGAAGCGGGGGAAGCTAAATTTCTTGATTCTCTAGTACCTACACTACGCACTTATATAGTAAATGAATCCTTTCCGCAGTTCTTGAGGCAATACTGCCTCTTCCTAGCCATAACATAGGTATACGTAGTAGTATATAGGTTAACGCAGTCTTCCGTAGTCTACATAGGTATCCGTAGCTTTATAACTACGCCCGGAGTCAAGGCTGAGCGTGCCCAGTACAACAAAGCGCGACCTTCTTATCTCCTATGTCCGACTCGCGAGTGCTCCTCCTTGTCCCAATTACTCAACTCCGTACGCTCACTTCCTCGATTAACCAACTATACCAAGACCTTCCTAATAGTCTATAGAATACGGGGAAATAGCCCGCTTAGCCATATTGTACAATATATTGAATTTACGAAGCCGAAAAGTCGGCGGTGTGATCACTGAAAAAAACTACCTTAGTAAATCAGCGTCTTGGATCCATCGCTCGTTATAGGTTGTTTTCCAGGTATACGGTGCACATTCGCTCAGTTTCCAGGATGGGCATGATGGGAATTCGACACCTCCCTGGTCATACCTCTGCTGATTTCGTCGCCATGCTTTGCACCAGCCCTCGGTTGGCCAGCCTTATTGTTCGTGTTCGATTAGACAAACGGGATTTAGTCCACCATAACGCAGGCTTTCCTTCTGCCCTCCAAGATCTTTTAAACATTCGATTCCTTCAATTTCACATGGGTCCATGCTATGAGGAAGTTTGGACTAGCGTTCCCGCGGACATGCAGGATACATTGCTGAATTTTGTCTTTCCTCGTCTTACCACACTTCATATCTTCCCCACTATGTCGAATGTTCCACGTAATTTCCTGGATCACGTCCCCCTACTCACCAATCTAAGGATCCTGGACAATATTGGATTGTCTTCACAACAGGTAATCAGGCAAAATCCTGGTATTCCACGACCTCGCCCAAGCGTCCGCCAACTTACATTCGGATCATCGTTTTGTTCGAAGGTCACAAAAGCCCAACCCGGAATTACTGAGCTCATCGAACCGATAGTCGATGACAATTTGCATCTCACTCTCCCTTTCGAGCACGCCCCGGCTATAGGTCTTATTAGTGGAAGACTGGGACATTTAGTGAAACAGCTTACCGTTGCGGCTACGTCAGGTATGTAATTTCGGTCTTCCACCAGTCATGTTTGACGCACCCTGGAATCATTTTAGATGTTCCTCTTCCTTTCAAATATTTTCCCTTCCTCGAAGTTATGGACATTGTGATCCAAGCACGAAAATACAATGCAGGCGAATCTTATACCACAGACCTTGATCCAATTATCTGGCTCAATCAGTCATTACTTGGACAGAAGGATGTTCACCTTTCTAAAGTTATCTTAACGTTCGCATCATTCCCAGCCTCTTTTGGTCCCAAGACAATGGCAATGGCGACATTCACGGAGTGCGACAAGCTCCTCGAAGAATCGTGCCCTAGAATCAGATCACTCCATGCAACATTTTGGGTCAACCATTATTTAACCGATATATCCGCTTTCAGCTTAATGCGTACGCAGCAAGAGCTAGGAGAGCTTTTGCCTAGATGTCGTGAGAAGGGATACATTTCGGTCGAGAATATTATGCCAGACGTTAAGAAACGACAATAGCGCTATATGATGCCCCATTTTTTACTGTTTCGTTTTACACAGCGTACATATACAACATTTCGTAGCTATTTAGGTTTCAAATCTTCCCGTGAATCCAAAAAGTCTAAAGTTTACTTTCTCCCCTTGTCTTCATGTAATACTTGATCAACCCGCTAGTAGAGCTATCATGCCCCTTCACGTCTTCTGGTTTCTCAAGCTGAGCTAAAATGTTCTTGGCAAGAACTTTGCCCAATTCCACTCCCATTTGATCTGTAGTGATGGTAAGAAACGGTGTAATGGCGGAAAATGAGGATACACACCGTAGGAATTAATTCCCCAGATCATGCCTTGGGTGAAGATTTTATGTTCATATAGAGCAATGAGAGCGCCTTCATGATACGTCAGTGTTTATTCAATTCTCTAGCTATCAAGTGAGGAAGCAACATACCAAGGGCCGCAGGATCAAGCTTTCCACCAATCAAGATCGAATTACTGGGACGATTCCCTTCAAACACCTTACTCTTCACCAAAGCTTCATTCCCCTTTCCACTCTCCCCAAGTTCTTGAACAACCTGACTTTCAGTCTTCCCAAATGCCAACGCTTCAGGCTGAGCAAAGAAATTGCTCAACAAAATCCGATGATGATCCCCCAATGGATTCTGGCTAGTGCTCGGAGCAATGAAGTCCGCAGGAATGAGCTTGGTTCCTTGGTGGACAAGCTGGTAGAACGAGTGTTGACCGTTAGTGCCTGAAGCACCCCAGATGATAGGTCCAGTCTCGTATGAGACACGTTGGCCAGCTTTGGTGACGAATTTGCCATTCGATTCCATATCTCCCTGGCGAAGAAATCAATAAAATGGGAGTAACACTGAAGAAAAATAATTACCTGCTGGAAATAATCCGCGAATTTATGGAGATATTGATCGTAGGGAAGGAGGGCGTGAGTCTGCGAGCCATAGAAGTCGCCGTACCAGATGCCCAAAAGAGCAAGAAGGACGGGTAAATTGTCCTTGAGGGGAGTAGTCTTGAAGTGTCTAAAGAATATATTAGACTGACATCTCATTCCCAGGAAAAAATGAAACACACTTGTCCATGGCATGAGCACCTTCCAAAAGCTGAGCGAAGACATCCGGTCCGAGGAGAATGGCAATAGAAAGCCCAATAGCACTCCACAGCGAATAGCGACCTCCCACCCAATCCCAGAAGGGGAACATGTTCTTCGTATCAATTCCGAATGCAGAGACAGCTTTGGCATTCGTACTCAAAGCAACGAAATGCTTGCTCACGTCTCCTTTTCCTCCGCTGGCTTTAGTGAACCAGTCTTTAGCAGACGTTGCGTTGGTGATAGTCTCCTGGGTAGTGAACGTCTTGGAAGCGATAATGAAAAGGGTAGTCTCCGGGTCGAGATCGCGTACGGTCTCGGCAATATGAGTTCCATCGACGTTGGAGACGAAATAGCCTGTGAGGTCGCGTTGCTGATATGGTTTCAGTGCTTCAGTCACCATGACGGGACCCAAGTCTGAGCCTCCAATTCCGATGTTCACAATACTCTTGATCTTTTTTCCAGTGAAGCCTGTCCACTCGCCAGACCGGATTTGGTTGGCGAATTCGTACATGTGTTTTAGAACACCGGGGACTTCATCCACACCAGGTTCGGAGACCGTGGACATGAACTCGGCCTGAGGGTCACGGAGGGCAACGTGAAGGACTGCTCTGTCCTCGGAGGTGTTGATATGTTCGCCTTTGAATAGAGCATCCCGGGCACCTTCGACGCCAGCCTCTTCAGCGAGAGTGATGAGGGCCGTCAATACGTCGTCATTGATGAGATTCTTGCTGAAATCGAGCAAGAACTCGACTGGAGGACCAGAGGGAGAGTTGTAAATGCGAGAGTATTTCTTGAATCTGTCGGGATCGGAGGCGAAGAGATCCTTGAGAACGAGCTTGGACTTGTCAGAGTCATACAACGACTGGAGTTTGGCCCATGATGGGTAGTCTACAGTGAAAAGCGTCTACAGTCAGCAACACGAATTCTTGGATAGCAGCAATTGTATGAGAAAGGAGAGTAGCGTAGCGGGATCGAGCGGTCCACCTGGGACATGATCTCAAAAGTGGCGATCCTTTGGACTCGATGGAGTTGCCTTCTTGCTGCAAGCTCCTGACACAAACATAATGAAAGAACAAGAACGCGATACCAACCAGAAGCAAGCGTGCCAGGCATGCTGTAAGGTGATGGAGGTGGTGGTAGGGATGTAAGAAAAGTCAGCGAACGTTTTCAAGAACTGATCGCGGGCCTCGACGGAAGTATGACCAAACGCCGACCTCCCCGATTCCGAAACTCTCCCTCGTTCTATGAAGAAGAATAGTGAATTTGGAATCAGAGGGGATGTTTAATCTTCTACGTGGCAATCACTTGAGTGACGAATTCGTTTGCCCAGAATAACGTCGAGATGCAGGACTAGCCACAAAATATCATGGTGGCCATCCTCCTCTGGTCTCAGGCGACGCGACTTGCGCGATTCACATTTCTGATTTACATCACCCGATAGCATTAGACGAAACAAGTAGAAGGGAGGCAGGATTCGAGCAGCTGATAAAGTTTTGCATAACACGGTCACATGATCCAGCTTCCATACTTCTGGGGACGCATCATGGAGTCGTTTGGCTCAAAAATGGATAATATTACTAGATCCACAAATTTCCAAACTAATTGCATCGAACTTATTTGACCATTTCTTTGAACTGGCCGTTCTGTCGTTCCAATAGAATCATGGCTCAAGACCTCTGGCCTTAGAACCCGTTGGAGTGGTAATCATGTGTATCCTTTTATTCGGTAGTACGATTCCCGTTGTATTTTCTTAGGTCTCTATGTACATTCATCGCATAGCTCTGTCTGCGTGGCCCTCTCCACCGTCTTGGAAAATAATTTTTGCCTTAATATGACATTCTTAAGCTTCAAAACTTCTCATCAAGACTTCACATTATGCTTATTCCATTGCAGATACATTGTTTCCGTAATAACCTTGGTGTACCATATTCATTGAATGATCAGATTTCTTTCTCCTCTTAGCACTTGAACACAGCAGGGCCTGGAATGGTATAGTTCGCTGGATGATTGCTTGAGCCCCCTAACACTTGTCAAGGATAAGAACTTATGACTTACTAAGAACGGGCCAGTAGATGTTGACTGTAATGCCAGGGTCAGTTCCCTTATAAGCACCAGGGAATGATACAGTGGCTGGACTTGTAGATCCGCCTCCAGTAATCTGCAATTGCGCACTTTTAAAAGGAAAGTATTTGTCAAAAAAATGCGGTAGATGGAGGGAGACAAAACAATGTACCATTCCATGTAGAACTGCGCGCCAGGATAGCTGGATGCACCATGAAGAGCAATGAGTTCATGACGCATAAGATAGTACCCTGCAGAGATGCAACTCGGAACTACAGTGATATCTTATTAGCTGGAGAACCAAATGTCTTCATGAATAGACGTACTGGTGAAAGAGACCTTTCCATGGTTAGCAATCAAGGTGTCGACCGCCCATACTTGGGAAGATGCAGTCAGTCCAGCCTGCAAAATTCAAATTTCAGCCACAGCTCGAAACAAATATCAGGGGAGAAGGGGTTTATACCTCGTAAATCTTGAACCACTTCAAGCCTGTGACAGTTGTCGACAATGGATCGCTGACTTTCGCACTGGCGAAAGGATCAAACTAAACGCAATACAAATTGAACAGAAATTCCACTCACAGGTAAGTCATAATAGGTCCCTTATGTGAGGCATCGATAACCTCTGGTGAAGTAGTTCCGTTATTCAATGAATACCACCACTGGGTTGTGATTGTAGACCCTGCTGCAGCAGTGATCACTTTGGTGGAGAGGGGTTGATGGTATGGATTGATTCCTCCGTTGCAGATAAGGTCGTTGGATGTCACGTCAGTAATAGGCTTGGGGGAAAACGAATCAGGATGACATCCGCAGGCGATTATGAAAATGCTTACACCGTTGTAGTCGGGATACCGAATTGCATTGAACCGGCCTTGGTCGACTCCATTTACATATACTTGCTAAATGAAACGTCAACAGAAGGTTAGCAGGCGGCCAAAGGTCAAGGGTAGGTGAAAACGCTACCTGAAAGTAGCTATGTGCAGAAACACCGGCCAAGGTACTGGCGAGAGCAAGCAAGGAAGACTTCATATTGTATTCCCTGGGTGAATGCAATTGAGGCAGACGCTTGAAAAGGAAAAGGACAGAGAATCTACAACTATATAGGCAGACCTTAACAGGAAGTAACCGGAGATAGTCCGTGGGATGAATTTCGGAAGGAGCAGCTGTGGGGCAATTAAATGATAATGCCTCGGCCACGAGTGCGAGGCTTTTCCGACTGACAGTTAAAGAGGCTTTGATCGGCAGGGTGAGTGCAATCAAACAGTACAATGGAGGTCACGAACCGTCAAGCTCCGGGGCAGGAACCTGCGCTCCCGAACTGTAAACCACGCGAATTTA